>APFE031205008.1:110412-127706 GCA_000404065.3 Pinus taeda
GGTGCAGTCCTTTACCAGTACGCAGGCTACAACCTGCAGAGGGCTACAACCCTCTTAGCTCTTGTACTAGCCGATCCATTTACTAGTACGTAGGTGCTGACCCTACAGAAGGCTACAACCTTCTTTCATTCAGGGACCACGTTTCATCAATTTTCAGACTGGATCCAAGAGTACAAAACAAACATTACTGCAATACAATCATCAACTTATACTTGCATCATAATTCATCAAACAACCCAATACTGAATCACTGAAACCCTGTCATCAAGAACACAGAACCCAAACCAGAGCCCAGAACTCTGCAACAACCACCAGAATCAATAGCAACCTGAAATATCAAATCTTATTATGCATACGCTACTTCACTATACCAAAACCGCGTGTATACGCGCTTTCTACAAAGGCAACCCACGTGCAGATCTAGAAATAATTACTTATGCCTTCGCTATCAGATCTGACCCTTGCCAAGCGTCCCGAATAGATAACCAGCAAATACCAGATCTCCTCACTTCATCAGACACCCCTTGCCTACATCTTTGCCTAATGATCTTCTCCTTATATAGCCTTAGGCCTTGCTCAATACCACGGGCCAAAACCATAGAAATCCAATAGCATCAACTTCAAAACTAGGGATCAACACGTCCGTCGAGACCCCATGGTCCAAAACCATAGGCACAACTTCCAAGGAATAACCGCCACGGACCAAAGATAAGTTTTCCACATACACGCGCTTTTACTGAATCCAACCTGCGTGTACACGCGAATTGGTATATAGCAAACCTGCGTGTATATATTTTCTCTTTCTATCCTGCTGTATTAAGATCTGTCCTCTGATTAAGTTGCCATCACCTGTACCTGTCTCTGAGTGAGTTGCCATCAAGGACAACACTTGTATCATAATGCCAACATTTATCTCTCTTTCAGTTAGTTGCAATTTGAATCATTTAAGGTTAACCTCAACCAATCTTTTTGAGAGTTCATAAGAAAAAATGAACCAACCTGCTCTTTCCTCAAAATAGCCAACACCTTTTACTGCGGTGGCTTGCAAATGGAATCATCATCACCTAAAATCAAAGATAAAATATATTTCATGTCATTTTTTACAATGCTGGAATGATATTCTCTAATGTTGGTGAAGAAACAGTAGAATATTTGGAAAACCAATTTACTGCAATCTAGATTGAACATAATGGCACACATTCTAGTTTTGGCCATCATATCCAAAATCTCAAGACTCTTATCAAAGGTAAGGTCCTGAATATCATGCAATCCTTGGAAAATCTCCACAATCATCTATAACACCCTTCTTAGAATGTCATCGTTATAGAAGGGAATAGGAGTAGTTATCCTTATGATCTCACGGAGGCAAGAAGCAACTGCAAGTCTTACCTCCTTACAAGGATGTTACATAAATTTGTGTTGGATAAAAGTGAGCATTGATGGATTTAATTCCCAACTTAATGTGCCCCATTTAGATTGGCATTTTTGATGCCTTCTAATTCTTGCTTCCATCTATCATCCATGAGCCAATAAACTTGCAAATTTTCAAATCCATCTTTCAGTAATTTCAAAGGATTTTAGGAATACTATGGCTTCCCCTTTCCAAAATATGCTAGCAACCAAAATAAATCCCCAAGGACATACATATCCCTAAAAATTCACATTGTACTTGAATTTAAAACAAAACCCATGAATAAGAGAACATTGCCAAACCCTTCCTTTTTATTAAGAGAAATTTGAAGGAGTTTTACATAAAATCTAGACATCAAAACTTAGTGATTGAGCACCAATAATTACTACTTGGGTTCTCTAGCCTTCAACAAAGAGGAAATTCAACCCTTCTAATAGGTAATGCAACCTTCTTTTTACTAGTAATTTATCCTGCAATTATCCTAAATCAACTCAACCTACAAAGCTGAAAATTCAACCCATTTTTTTTACATAGCTTGGATTCATGCTACAGGTAAATTTCAATTTGAAAACCCCATGAATATGCTCAATAACTTGGCTCGAGTCTATTTTTTCTTCCGAACTTCATGCACAAAAGTGTATGTTTGAAAACAAAGGAAACATGGCATTTATTGGCTCGGAGCTCCAATTCGAATCGAGGCACAATAATCGAAGGTTTTATAAAGTGTGTTTTAATGAATCGCTACTTTATGACACAAAGTGTGGCCTTTTTTGTGAAACCTATGAGGCCCATAACATCGATGAAGTCTATAGCGAACCCTAAATTAATTTTGTTCATTATTAAGAAATCTTCTCTATAATGAATCAAAGATGGGCACTCATGATTTTGGTCATAGTTCACATGTATTACAACTTGAAAGCCATTTAATTTTTAACATTTCAGTCCAACAAGGAAAGTAATTTTCTCAACATACGATAGCCTCATGTATCATTAATTCAGAATGGAAAGTTTCTTGTGTCTATGATTCCACATTAGTCAACAATTATGATTTAATTTTTGTTGAAACCACTCTTGAAATAGTAAATTCACATTCAGTGACTAAAGTTATTTTTCTGTGGTTTTCCAGCTATAAGAATGGAAATTTGGCCTAGTTAATTGACTGCACATGGATTCAACAATCATGGCCCTTAAAATATATTACAAATTAATTAACAGAGGAATGGAACACATAAAATATTACGGAAACACAAAAATAGAAACACATAAAACAAGAGAGACACAGATATACATAGTTCACCCAATTTGGGCTACGTCCACGGAAAAACATCTAGGCCTTCTTTTTATATTATCTAGCAAAATTAAGATATACAACCTACAGAAAATTTGTTGTAATCTCCTCTTCGCTCTCACATAGTCTTCTCTCTCTTTCTTGCACAAAATAATAATACACATCCACAATACAATTCCCTCATATAAACCAAGGGTTTCCTTCTAAGGAAAAAAAACCTAAATTAATAAAAATTCTACCATCATATCTTTTTCCTAATGAATGACCCAAATTTTCTATGAAATTACCATATCTTACAAGGCAATTTTTCATCTTTTTTTTGCTTTGGGGGCATTGCCACCCTATTAAGAACTAGGGTCCAACACGACTAAAATGAGACCTCTGAATCAAGAAGATAATAAATCTCCACACACAACAATCTCCCACATGGAGACTGATTATAACAACTCCACCAATTCTTCACTTATTGGACAATGTGCCCACTTGGACCTAGTTATTTCTCATCTTCACCATCATACTTGAAGACCAATTTAAATTGAGAAGAATCTTAGTTTCTCCCTGGTTACAACCTTTGTTAACATATTTATAGGATTCTAGATAGTGTGTATCTTTTCCAGCTTCAACTATCCATCTTCCAAAACTAACCGTATAAGAAGGTACTCGAGTTGTATATACTTAATCTTGGAATGAAACTTTGAGTTCCTTGCAAGATCAATGACACTCTAGCTTTCGCTATATAATCTTCCCATCTCCTGCTTCTTATCCAATTCATCAATACACCTTTGCAACCAAATCATTTCTTTATTGTCCTCTATAGCAGCAACATACTCCACTTATGTTGTTGAAAGTGCAATAACACTTTGCATTTGTGAAACCCAACTGACTTTTGTTCCACCTACAGAAAACACATACATTATAGTGTTTCTCCCGTTATCTCTATCACCTTCCATATCTGCATCAACATATCCACATAAAACAATGTTTGAACCACCAAAACATAGGTACGATAGACCAATGTTTGGTCTTGGTGGACGTTAACCATCATCATCATCATCAATTAGTGTTACCTCTTAAATACCTAAGAATCCACTTCACTGCCATCTAATTCTATTTTCTTGGATTGTTCATATACAGGATCGCAAATCCCATTGTATGTGCAATATCAATCCTTGTGCACACCATTGCATACATTAATATTCCAACTTTTGATGTGTATAGAATCTTACACATGTAATCCATCTCTTCCTGGGTCTTGGGACACATCTCCTTACTCATCTCTTCCTGGGTCTTGGGACACATCTCCTTACTTAGTTTGAAATGGATAGCCAAAGGTGTACTAACTAGTTTTGCATTCTTCATATTAAATATTTCCAACACCTTTTCTATGTACTCACTCTGAGACAATGTTAATTTGTGATTTTTCATGTCTCTAGTTATTCTCATACCAAGTATTTTTTTTGCAGCACCCCAATCCTTCATTGCAAATGAATTTTCCAATTTTCCTTTCAACACATTTATTTCCTACATGTTAGACCTTGTAACATGCATGTCATCTACATACAATAATGATAGAATATAGATGCCATAATTTTTATTTTTAAGATAAAAAAATGGCCAGAGTGACATCTAGTATAACCTTGTTCAGACATAAACTTGTCAAATTTTAGATATCACTGCCTTGGAGCTTGTTTTAAGGCATATAAGCTCTTCTTCAAACTGTATACTAATTTCTCCTTCTCTTTAACATCATACTCCTGTGGGTACTTCATATAAATATCTTCCCCAAAATCTCGATGGAGAAAGGTTGTCTTTACATCTAACTGTTCAAGATGCAAATATTTTATTGCAACTAAACTTAACATAGTTATGATTGAAGTCATTTTAACAACAAGGAAAAATATGTCATGAAAGACTATGCCTTTCCTTTATGTACACCACTTCACCACAAGTCTAGCATTATACTTTTTTTTCCTCCATATTCTTCCTTTAACATGTAAACCCATTTATTCTGTAGTGTTTGTTTACCTATAGGCAACCTGACTAAGTCCCAATTTTGGTTATGTGCCAAGGCGTGTATCTCTTCTTTCATGGCTTGCTCCCACTTATTCCTAGTTTCTATTTGAATTGCTTCTTCATAACATTTTGGTTCACTATAATCAATCAACAATACATAATATAATGAAGGAGAGTATCATTCAAGGGGCCTACTTATGCTAGTAGCTCTTCTCTCACCACTTTAAGGTGTTTGAGGTTCTTATTTTTGTTGTGGTTGTTGTTTTTGTTGTGGTTGTTGATCATTATGATTTTTAGGAACCTTTACTTTTTCTATGATCCCATAAAGCAATGTGTATGCTTTTTTTTTCATTTTCATGTTTCTTTCCCTGCATTTGATCCTTATACAAGACCTTTTCATTGAATATGACATCTCTGCTCCTAATGATTTTTTTGTTTTCATAATCATATAATGATAACCAAAATCATTAACACCATATCCAGTGAAGGTGAACTTCTTTACTAATGTGGACAATTGCTTCACAATGGAAAGTCTTATGAAATTATTATCTGACATATTTAGATGTCCATGCCTCCTCTAGAATACCACCATCCAGAAACTTGAAGTCCCTTTGTTTATTAGATAAACAACAGTATCTACAGCATCTGCCAAAAATTGTAAGGGTAATCATGCATGCAATCTCATGCACCTTGCATGGTCCATGATTGTCCTGTTCATCCTTTCCGACACACCATTTTCTTGTGGTGTTCCTGGAACTATCTCCTCTATACGAATTCCATGCTCTGAAAACTAATTATCAAAATCCTTGCTATAGTATTCGCCCCCATTATCTGATCTAAGACACTTCAACTCATTTAGTGTCTCATTTTCAACCAAAGCTTTCCACTTCTTAAATATATCAAATACATCATATTTATTTTGAATACAATATACCCAAGTTTTCATATTTACATTATAAATAAAAGTAACATAATAGTGAGAGCCTTGAGAGATGATACCTGAGCAGGTCCCCATACATATGTATGTGTAAGCTCTAATTTCTCATTCTTATTTTCTTTCCCAACACTAATAAATATGATTGTCCTTTGTTTTCCATAAACACAATTCTCACAGAAATCCAAATCAATAAACTTCAAACCGAGCAACAAATTTCTTGAGTGAATAATTTGCTTCCCCTTCTCACTCATGTGCCTAAGCCTATGATGCCACAATGATGTATCTACTCCTATGGAGGTTAAATCATTAGCAGAATTAGAAATACAATTGCATAAATACAATATACCATCCTTTTCTCCTTTTTCTATTACCAGGGATCCTTTAGTGACCTTCCATGTTTTTTCTATAAATGTCGTTACACAACCTTCACCACCCAACTACCCTATTGAAATTAGAATTTTCTTTAGATTTGGAACATGTCTTAACTCCTTTAATAACCATTGGTTTCCATTCTTTTGTTTTATAAAAACATTACTTATTCCAATGATTTTACAAGGTTTATCATCACCCAAATGGACTTGTCTAAATATCCTTGAACATAGTCATGAAAATATTTTCTATCAGGTTTGACATGGAATGATGCCCCTAAATCTACCACCCATGCATCAATAATATTTTCTAATGAAAGCATCTTGCAACACATCACATGTTACATTCGCTTCATGTTTATTCTCTTTTTGCCCATATCCTTCTTTTCCCTTTCGATATGTACATTCTTTCTTCAGTCGTCCTTTCTTCCCACATTTCCAACACACTATACCTGATCTAGACTTGGATTTTCCTTTTCTTGACTTATTGTGACGTCCTAGGCTCTTTGCTCTCTCTATTTTTATTCTTCTAGTCTATGCATTCAAACTATGACTTTTTGTCTTCCCTCATATTTTCCTTCACATTTCCTCGCTAAGGATAGCACAGAAAACGTCATCAAATTTTAAAGTACTAGATCCAAAGTCATAGTTACTAATAGCCATGACTAAGCCATTCCAACTACCTGAAATGAATACAGAAAAAATAGATCCCTAACTTCATCATCAGAATTTACCACTATAGAACTTAACTTACTAGTAACTATGTTAAATTCATTTAAATGATCAGTAATAGATCCACCTTTTGACATCTTCATATTAAATAAATACTTCATAAGAAATACCTTGTTTGAGGTTAAGGTTTTTTTATATATTTTTTCCAATGTCGTCATTAGACCTTATGTTGTTGTTTCCTTTGAAATGAATGTCATTGATGCTACTAGACAAAGTCGTATTGTTCCTAGTGCCTTTATGTCAAGAAGATCCCATTCTTCATCCATCATACTCATCAGCTTCTTTGATTTTCTGCTCAATGGTAGGTAAATATCTTTCTGATACAAATAACCCTCCATTTGCATCTTCCATGGCTCATAGTTTTGGCCGTTGAATTTTTCAACCTTGAACCTACCATCTTCCGCCATTACTCCCACTCAAACCAAGAACCCTTATTTCTTGTGAGTTTATCAGCCAAATAGACCTTCATCTCTAATACTAGTTGTTAGAATTTAATTAACAAAGAAATGGAACACATAAAATATTGCGGAAACAAAAATGCAAAAATGCATAAAAAAAAAAGAGAGGCACATATATAAGTAGTTCACTCAATTTTGGTTACGTCCATGGAGAAAAAGTAAAGCCTTCCTTTTCTATTATCCATCAAATTGAATAGATACAACCTCCAGCAAATCTATTGTAATTTCCTCTTCCTTTCACACAGTCTCCTCTCTATTTCTCGCACAGAATAATAATACACAACCACAATATAATTCAGTCATATAAATCGAGGTTTTCCTTCTAGGGAAACAAACCCTAAATTAACACAACTTCTATCATCGTATCTTTTTCCCAAATGAGTGACCCATATTGATTACGAAATTACAATATTTTACAAGGAAATTTTTCATTTATTTTTTACTTCAGGAGCGCTGCCCCCAAACCCCTATTAAGAGGGGCTCAAAAAATCGGTGTCACCCTCCCTGGAACCCCCTGTACACCCCTAACGGCTATCCTACAGGCATCATTGCCACCCTGTTAGGAACTGGGGTCCAACGTGGCTAAAACAAGACCTTTGAATCAAGAAGATAATCAAGCTCCAAACCCAGTAAAATACACACAATTGACCCCCAAATAAAGCTATGAATTTAGCCCTTAAAGATCCATGGTCTTTCCCCATGCAAATGTAGATTGAAGACACATATATTTGACAATCACAACCCTTGATATACACAAAATTTACCCCAATAAAGCAATGCAATCGACCTTTAGAAACCCACGATCTTGACCCCTACAAATGCAATAAACTTAACCCTTACCAATTGTTAGATTTGGCCTGTAAATTCAATGAACTCAGCCCAGTAAACAATGGATTTTGTCCCTAGCTAATACAAGAATTTGGTCACTCTAGTTTTCTCATTGTAGATTCAAATTGGCTCCCACAAAAATTGGCCATGCATAAGAAATTTGACTGCCATGAACACTTACGAATTCGAGCATCGATGAAATAGGCTGGAAGGAAAACTAACTATGATATCACTATAATATTCCTTTTTAAATTGATTTTAATTTTTTAGAAATTATTCTATGAAATTTCTCCAAGAAAAGCACATAATAATTCTTGCCAATAATTTGGTCGATTTAAAATCAATAATTGTAGATTTTGCAGACATATTTCATTGTAAAACCCCAACTATTTATTTATTTATTATTAAGAGAGAAATTACATCAAAATTCAAAGGAACCTGACAAATAGATAAGCTAGAGAAATCTTCTCTGGTTGGATTCTCTATTGTGCAAGTGTGCACTACTTCAGCATTCCAACCAATGTTCCAAAATCTTGATCTTGCTAAGTGCCAATGAGGAATATTATTTGATCCCTCCTCTTTGAGTCGCTAGGGTATATCATCTCAATATTGAAACCCCTCTTAACTGGATCAGATAGGATGGATCACTTACCACTAAAACTAACCCTCTCCATAAAGTGAGCTCTTTCCCAAATAAGTTCTAAGAACTCAACTCAACAACAACAAACAATAATCCAAATGCATGCTTAAGGAGTGAATTCTCATCTCATTTAATATTCAAGGACTATCAGAATACCATGGGTGAATACCATGGATCATTTTCTTCTTTTATTAAAGTGACTTATAATATTATTTTTTTCCTTCAGCAATTTTAATTAATTAAGTCTCAATTATTACATCATTACTTTTTAATTTAAGCCTATGGAAATTTCTAGGCCACTAATTTATCCTTCAATTGCAATGCTTGAAAAAAAAGGGACATTACAATAAATAAAATGTTTTATTTAATGTGTTTTCTTCATGTGTGGGTGTAATCAAAGAAGACAAGAACATATTAAGATGAAAAATGAAGAAATAAATATTGAGATCAATCTGAAGAAGAAATCAAGTTTCCAGATGGAAATACTAAAGTACAATGGAGAAGCAAAGCAAGTCTACATCCGAGAAATAGACCTTGGGATATAGGAGGGAAATTTTAAGTAAGCATTATAATTTTTAGAAGAAATTGAATTTATTTCAGACTTTAAGTGAAAGTGAAAACAATGAAGACTTTAAGGACAAGATCCAATGGAGAATTTTTGTTCCTTGGAAGTCTTACGTAGGATCAATATTTAAATTTTTATTTTCCTAAGTGTAATGGGATCTATAGCTCTCTAGAATAAACTGCGTGGGGATGAGATGGTTTATTTCATGTAACATGTAAAGTAACAAATATATTACTAAGCATATCGTTGGAGGACTTAAGTACTTTTAGGGATAGTAGAGATACTTAAAGGATTACGTTTGATATTTTCTAAGAATGGAGGATATTAACCATTCTCTCATGGTTCAAACAATTCTTCATTATTTATATAAATATGATTATTGTGGATTGAATGGGCATGCATAAATGAGAAAAAAAAATTATAATATTGTCTAAGTATATGGTTTGCATCACCTTTCCTCAATTTTTGTGCAGAAAAAGAGGTTTTCATATTGAGAGATTCAATCCCTCTTAATGCTCGATAGATCTAGAGTTAAGATGGATCTATGATGGTTTTAAAATTTTAAGATTTATATTTATTTATTAATTTTATTTGAGATATTATTATTATTATTATTATTATTATTATATATATAGATAATGGAGTAAAATTATAGCAATTAGATATTAAAACAATGTTCATATTCAAGTGTTTAGTAAGTTAAATATACAACAAAATTTATTTTAGTAGTGGCATCATCACTAAATACTACAAAAAAATTTAAGGTTCTAAGACCATTTATGTGAAAAAGACTTCCTCGCCATGACAGTCTACAAACTTTACACCCTTACATATTCATAACAAACTAAGGAATTATAGCTATATACAATAAGATCAATGTAATAAATTCCTTTATGCATCAATGCCCTTACAAAGAATTCTTTAAAATATCAGAAGAACAATTTGAGATGATAAATAGAAGAAAGCACAACAATGTGAACTTATATATATATATATATATATATATATATATATATATATATATATATATATATATACACACACACACACACACACACACACACACACACACATATACACATAGACATATATGTGTGTGTGTGTGTGTGTGTGTAGATATGTATGTTTGTATATGTATATATATAGATATATATATATATGATGATTGATGATGATGATGATGATGATGATGATGATTAAATTCTAATCAACCCTTGCTTATCTTCTAATACAATTCACTACCCTCAAGATAGAAGGAGACCTTCCTTTGACAAATTGTTCACAAATTGATTCTACTCTCTTTATATATGATTGAAGAAAATTGAAGGAAGAGTATCATCCAAGCCAAAATCTTATCAAAGAGTGGCTAGAGAGTAGATTTTTTCACATAAATTCATTTTTTAACCACTTTATCACAAAAAGTGGAACCTTAGAAATCTAAGAGTTTGATTGACCAGTTTTCGTTGCAAGTGTGGTGATCAAATTTATTGCCATCATTTTTGAAAATTTATTTTACCCCTTGCCAATGCCCGGATTGAAATGAAATAAGAGTGTAATAGGTAAGTATAGGATCCCTTTCACCCTCCCACAAGAGGGTCTCCTTAAGATGCTCCTTCAAAGTTTTCCCAGCTCCCTCATTTATCAATAAACTCCTCCTTTACAACTCTTGCAATTTTTCTAGCATTGGAATGACAAAAATAAACTAGTTTGTTCAGACACTACACATCACATGACAAAGGAAAAATTACTTTATTTTCAAAAATCTTGGTATTTAATGCCAAGTAGATGTGCAACACCATAATTAAAGGTATAGTTCTAAACCCCCTGGTGGTTGCATTTTTGCACAACTTCTTGAGCCCTTCATCAATTGTGTCCCTTGTCCAAATTGTGTTCAAAATTGAGTCCTTCTATATTCATTCAAACCTATTCAACGTAGTGAGAATACATGTTGGACTATTAAATCCCCACACTTTATTCCACCATTATTTGGTGGCTCCAAATCATCCTAAAACAACCATTGCCTTATATCACTCCTTAAATGTATAATATCCGTTAGATTTACAAACCAAACTAAAACATCAGCCTCATCCTCAATACAAACAAAGCTAGATTTGAGCACTTGTATATATCTATTCCAGTAAACACAATCATCTCCTTAGAGCCCAAAATATTTTCCCATGTAACAACCCATTTCAAACCTTAGGATTACTATGACTAAATATTCCATTATCACTTATAGTGATGTTTAAATGTCATCATAGTGATGAACCAAGATAAACAACTTTAAAAGTGTGTATTGATAAAGAAAAATGATGAGCAACCTACTAGGAATGTGATCATTGATCCAAACTATGATAATGCGAGCGGGAATTGTTGAGTGGGTTATGGGAAATTACCCATGCTTAATATCACCAAAAAACCTCACCAAGTGATCTATGCCAAAATTTGAATTTGAAATTTTATTACCTTATTTTCCCACCATCCCATAATTCATTATATAAAGAAATGGGTATTTGAAGCAACCAACTAACACATATATGGATGTTGAGTGGTGGTTTTGGAGTACTCTCAAAATTCATTAGGTGGCATTGGCAAGTACTCATTTCAAAATTTGAGGGTTTACCCACAAATGGTGTGGTAAAATAGGGAAAATGATGTGGATCAAACATCCAAGAGTCCATTGAAACCATGTCTAGAGAGATTAAAGAGACAGGGTGCCTAGAGTGGTGAATTCCATGAGTATAGAGCTATTATTTTCATGTGGAAAGTTAATTATATCGTTATGGGTGCTTCATACAAAGTTTTGGATGCCCAAATATTCCTATAAAAGTCCCAATCATATAGTGAAATATTGTCGGTGTATTTTGAACTCTCTAAAAATGAATTTTCCATGCCCATTACTAATCAGAGACCTCTAGAACTTAGCTAAGAAATGGGGGTCATGAATGGTTTCATATTGTGACAATATGATAAGAATTAGGAAATGATATCCCAAGGGATAATACAGTAGTGAAGGGTGGTAAGCCCTGGTATTACACCAAGAATGTTGCAACTCCAAAGGGCTCCTCAACTCAAACTATCAGCTTGGGGTTCATATAAACTTTGAGGTGACAGTGCTATATGCACAAGAGATAGGATTCCACTCATGGTGCCCTTAGTTATGACATTAGATCAAAATTTCTTAGAGACCATTCCTCCTATTGTATTAGAATGAAAGGTTGTTGATAAAGGTACAACTGGAAATTTCTTCTAGCTATGAAAGTAGAAATTTCATTGATTCAACATGTAAATGCTAACTAATCAATTCATGAAAGGAAAAAGGATAATCTACTTGCAGAAAGAAAGCTATTTTATCTTATATAATTTATCAAACTACCAATTAGAATTGCATGTACCATCTACCTAGTTCACACTTTCTTGTAAATCAGTAACATGCTTGCATCATACTTGTGATAAAGAAACTAACTCTACTATATTTTTCTATTGATGAAAAGGAAGGGTTGGAGTGGCCTAGGAGCTTCCCCTAATCATAAAATCATAGATGGGGGTCATTATTCATCTATACTAAGTCAAAGTTACAGTGGGGATAAAAACTGGTGAAGGAAAGTGGTGCTACAGTTTTGCTACAAGTTTTTTACAGGTGATTGCTACAAGAGGCTTGTATTGCCACAAGAAGGCTTGTAATGCTACAGGATGGAATCTGAGTAGATTTTGAAGCTGAAAATGATGTCTTGAGGGTATGGATAGGTGGATGGAATTGGAAGCAAATGGAGGGAGGTTATCTTGAGCCCCTAGCCAAGCTCAGGGTGTCTTAGAGGCATATCTTATACTAGGATGAGTGCTCTCAGTATACTAGGAAAAATGACTTATAAAATAGGGTTTTGGGATAGAATTTGGAAGTGGAAAGAGAAGATGAAGGAGCTCAATATGGAAGTGGTAAAGGTGCCCTTCCCTATAGATCAACACATCCCTACAATCAATCACAGCATGCATCCATTTATCATTGACAAAATGAAATAAATTATGATGGAAAAGATGAGTTGAATTTAAATAACATCTAATTTATGCCATAACATTGATCTAATCACTAAATTGACTTCCAACCTACATAAATCAAATTTAAAATAGTACAAATAACACTAATCTAATTCCAAGAAATCATAAACACAATATTTTTGGATTGTGGTTGGGAATCCTTCCACTCAATGTTCCAGACGAGAGGTGATGTAGAGGCTATAACCATGAGTTTTTATAGATTAATCTCTATTGAAATGTAAGAAAATATGAACTGCTTGGAATCATGAAGAAACATAAGTATAAAAATAGGGAATAAAACCTCTGGGTTAGGCCCAAACCAAAGGGTCTCAACCCTCTGAAACTAACTCAGTTGTAGCGTAAAATCCAACTTATCATTATCAAAAAGTGCAGGTCTAATACAACACATAAAAATTTAAAGTAATAATGTCAGCCTTAGGGCTCACTAGCTCTTCTTTGATTTACAATGGTTTCGTTTCCTCCTTTTCCATTACCTTTTTCACCTCCTCAATTCTTTTCTCCTCATGGTTCATCTAGGTTGTTAAAGACATTAGCTGCATACTTCCCAATCTTGAATTGGGATCCAAAAATTCATATTTTTCGAAGTGAGGTTGTGCATATAAAATTCAGCCAATTTTTCCCTATCTTCCATGTTGGTTTGGTTGCAAAACTCAATAAACTTCTTGTACTCCTGAAAAGGCAAAGATCCATATTGTGCCAAAGTTTTGATTTGGAACTACAGCCAATGTTCGTTGAGAAACAAAGCATAAGACTTTGATGGTTTTCTGCATTGCAAGGCTTCCATAGAGAGACTTTCAATGGTGGTAAGTTGTGTTGTTTTCTCCTACAGTCTCTTTCTCAACCTAATGTTTTCTTCCTATAGTTTCCCCTTCATCATAGACTTTCTCATTCTCGAATCACTTAAATATTTTTCCATTTCAATGACCCTTTCTTCCATGAGGACTACATCCTCCAAATTCTTAGATTTATAAATTTGCATACACCTATGGGTTCTGCCTCTCTCTATCTCCAACTCATAAAGGAGTGGGATTGCAAATTTTTCAAGGATAATCCTTCCTCCTTCAATAAATTTGTAGTAGCACCCTAAGCTAGGTTGTGGGATAGGTTCTTAGAGATCTTGTTGGTATTCTCCAATAGTCTTTGAGGTGGTGGCTTCCTTTTGTAACTCTTTCTTGTGCTCTTGTAGGTTCCCCGATCTTTCCTATAGCAGACTCTACCTCTCTTGTTACAAACCGTAACTCTCCTTTATCAAACTCTGATCCTCTTGTAGCTTCTATTTTTATTCTTCCTCAAAGTAATATTATGTCCTTGGCTTCTTGAAGGTGACAGGCCTAGTGGTAGGCCTACTCACAAGTGTTATAGGTGACTTGGTTTTGGTTTTAGGAGGAGTAACCTCCTCAATCTTTCCTTCAATGGGTCATATTTCTTCCTTTTTACTTGGTTACTCATCAATAATCATAGGAACATTTGTAGGAGTTTGTGGCTTCCCTTGTATAATTCTAGTGCTCTTCCTAGTTCTGAAATACATTTGACTTGGTCTTGATTGCTTCATCTTGGGCTTGAAAAGAGTGCCCAATGTAGCCAATGTTGCAGCTACTTCCTATTCAATATCTTCTACTCCTTGGGGTTGAGAAGTCTCCTTAGGGCTTGCTCTTTCTTCTCCTTTCTTCTCCCCCTCTTCTCCTTTCTTCTCTTCTTCTCCTTCCTCTATCTTTGCTACCTATTTATCCTCTATTTTTCTTTAGTCCCTTTTATTCTTTCTACCTCTTCCTCCTCTGTATTTTCCCCTTCTTCTTCCTCTATTTTTCCATCTCTTCCTCCCATACTAGAGGTTGAAGTCTCTCCTGGTGTGAGGGATTATGTTTCTATGAAAGTCTCCCTGTTCATCTCCACAATTGTTTTGCATATTTTTATCTGGGAATAGTTTCCACTCGAATGCTGCTATTCCCACTAAGATGGGTGGCTATCTTAGAAACAAACAATCAAAGTCTACTATTGTTTCCTTTTATGAAAATAGATGAGAGGAGAACCAAGAAGACCAACCTGAGTCTTGCACTTGATTTCCTCTCCTTCTTGATAGAGCTTCGCTGCTTCTTCTTTGTCTACCTAGCTTCAAAAGAACCTGTGGAATCACATCAACATACTACTATCCAAGAAACAAGGATCTAAATTCACAAATAATACAGGATCAGATGTGTATTAACCATATACATGCATATATAAACAAGTACACAAGAATATGGAAGGAAACAAGAATAGCTTTATTAAGATGAAAAGTAGCAAGAGCATTACAACCATGTGGTCTGACCCAATATCATCCTCAAGCTAGGAAGCCCTTCTTCACCTCAAGCAAAGCTTAGATCACCCAACACTATGAATGTACACCAAAAAACCAACAGCACTTCTCTATAAGATACAAAATTCCAGCCTCTGGATCTCTGTGATGAGGGATCCATATATAGATGATTACATAGAGGTGCGTCATCTTCTGGGATCTTGATTAGTGTCTTCTCTCTGACAGTTCCTGCTTCCACTTGGAGAATGATGATCTCTTACTCATCCCTGGTCGAAAATAGAGAGGCAAGTATCAGAGGGGAAGCTTTTGGAAGATTCCATGATCTTCCACCTCGCATTTTTGTCCCTGCCATTTTTCCATTCCCAGCCATCGCACCCTACAGAGGAGCAAATCAGTATGCATTGCACCTTGTACACTCGAAAGGTGATATGCATCGCACCCTCTGCATTGAGCTTTCAGTATGGTCCATTTTTGACCATTTATGAGCAGTTTTCAGTGGAGAACTTCCGGGAGATGATGTAATTAGTTGACCTTGTTCTTTTAGGCAGTGAAGCAACACTTTTAGGGACTTAGGAGCCCTCAGTTTATGGACATTTATGATTGGGGTTGAAGTGCCAAAAAATGTCTATAACAATTTCCCCCTAAAGCATGAGGTTGTTAATCTTTTTGATGTCGGGTGAAATGCTTTACTATGAGGATCTAAAGTTTTTCCGAGCTGGGAGGCGACCTGTAATAAGATACAATACAATACATTATTTTGACAACATTTTTTCATGATCTAGCTGAGGCGGGCATTCCCATGCTCAGCTTTATAAATTCATTTTCATGTACATAGGACAG
The DNA here is from genome assembly GCA_000404065.3 of Pinus taeda. NCBI lineage: Eukaryota > Viridiplantae > Streptophyta > Pinopsida > Pinales > Pinaceae > Pinus > Pinus taeda. The sequence continues at coordinate 126,845 of APFE031205008.1, forward strand.
ACAATCGTCTGTGTGATAGACTGATGATATGGACTCATCATCCTTTGGTTTGGATGATCATTTGTTCGGCAATGATGTACATTTGATGTCTTTATATTCCTGAATACATCAAAGCCCAGATGGATGAAACTAGATCCGGGATCTTCAAAACTCGTTCAATCTTCACTCGGAGTACAAGTCGATCCATGTGAAAAAATGTTCTGGAGTCGAACATGGAAAGGCATCGCCTGATTACCAGCCAATGATGTAAGCTATTAACAGGCGCGAGAGGAATCACCAATAATGAAAATGACCCTCAAGGTACTATTGTACAATTCGCGTGGTGTGAAAAAGGACTTGGTGTCGAACACCACGCAAAATCCCTCGGTCGAAGGCCATTAATGTAAACCTGTCACCGAAAGTGAGAAACTTGCCATTGAGGCATGCAAGCTTCAAAGTACTGAAAGGGTTGTTCCTAAGTCAACTTCTTGGATAATGAGCTGATGTCAACAAGAAGCAACCCGTCATAGGAGGGCCTTAATGAATCCCACATCAATGACATGGAATGAAGCAAATGATTTTGGAGGTGAAAACAAACTGACGATACAGGTTTCAGGGTGGCGGTCATGAAGGAATGAAGCATGAATGTATTGCAGTGTGTGAGACACAGGTGAATTATCTGAATGACTTCTCTTGAACATATCGGTGACACTGAAAATGGATTGGTAGCGTTAACCCCAAAGATGGATGGTGTGACAAAACAATGGTGATGACTAGTGAACGGAACAACCCAACCCGGCATGGATGCGGAAGGAAAGTGTCATGTTCAAGAGCGACTTGCTACCAATAAAGTTTTTCAAGTTTTCTTCCCAATTTTCCCCAG
>APFE031205008.1:127726-158519 GCA_000404065.3 Pinus taeda
TTTCGTTGTATAATCCCTTAAGTCTGAAAAAGCATAAAATAATACAAAAGGGATGAATTTTCAATAGTTTTAACGAGCCGAACAAGACAAGCGCTCAATATTTTTGTGTAATAATCCCTCAGGTCCAAAAATATTAAAATCTAGAGGAGGGATAGCACTTCTGATGCCTTTAACGAGCTGAAGAGGCCAATCGCTCGGCAATCTTTTCATATTTTACGAGTTAGGTGAAAATAGCTTAAAGGAGACTCGTTTTCGAGGAACGAGTGATGGTTTTGGGTAGCAGTTGATTCCAGGTAAGATTTTGAATTTTCCAATCACGGCAGTGTCACAAGGATGGCTAACAGAATCACTCTTTGCAGATGTTCCTGAAGGGGTAAACAATTATATGGGGGTGAATGATCGGCTAAAAATAGAGTGGAGGTGATGGCGAGAACACGACCAAGGCTCAAAAGCTGGCGATAAGGCATTCATAATGGTTATTTACTGGTTCATTTTTTAACGAGCTTGAACTATGCACTAAAACTGCTCGTGGAGGGTTTATTTTTTAACGAGCTTGAACTCTGCGACAACCTTGCTCGCCAGTCGTATGATAAGAATGTCTCATTCGAGATGCTATTTTGAAGTGGCTTACAGCTCTCAAGCTTTGCCACGGAGCCTCTTCTATGCACGCTAGGAATGACCAACTACGCCTCTCTACTTAACTACTAATATCACCACCAAGGCTAGGTAGGAAAATTTTTCCTTTACTTTGCCGGTGCCCAGGTGGCCCCTGCAAAGATGAATGGTTTCGACCACTCACCTGACCTAGGTGGTTGAAGTCAGCGATAGAGCTAACATTAGCTGGTTGTTTCTTGCTTGCTTACAAAAGGTTTGCATGCCACCAAGTATAGCGAAAAAATTCCAGGTTACCAAGAAAGTTATATCTACGTAGCAGGTAAAATGCTTCCTCGGTGATGTCTATAGAAACAGACAAAGGTGAATGGCACAGATGCATTCCACTCACATAACTTTGACGAAGGTATCTTATTCTAGCCTGATCCCATTTTCCTGTAAGGACGGGTTCGTCAGACTAGTCATATATCCTCCGCGGAAACCTACTCTATACCCAAGTTTTTCCTGCTGAAACAGACCAAGGTGCATGCCCCCTAGGTTTCAGTCACATCTTCCTAAATCACTCGCGCTCATCAGGTGGATGGATTAGAGACCAATGAGACATTTCTTGCGTGAAAAGACCATTTAGGGATGGCATTTGACTATTTGTGATGTGTGAACCAGGGAATGACATTTGGTCTACGAGCTTGACCATTCTGCCTTTGTGCAGAAAAACACATTACTCTAAAGAGTGAGGAGATGATGGCTCCCATGTAATAAATATAGTCGCGTCCAAGGAGTAGATTATAATCTAAAGGTCCTTGAACTACCATAACGTTCATGTGAATAGTTTTCCTTCTCAAAGTAATGGGCACATTTGGAAGGATCCCTAAAGGTCAACTGGTTTCCTTGTCGAAGCCTTTCAGATTTCTCATTTCAGCAAAAGCGATGGCGAACCAAGCGCTTTCCAAGCACTTGAGGAAAGGATACTCACAGAAGCCCATTCATTGATGATAGTACCAACCATGACCATTCTGTAATCTTGTAGAATGATTATGAATGGTACACTGGCTGGTAAATGGGGTCTGCCTAGTAGATTCCAGTCGAAGGAAACAACTAGGCTGCTTGGTGGTGGGACCGAATAGACGGCCGGATATGACTCTGATGAACTTCCTTCCTGCGATAAAGGAATGGGAGGACTTCCCCCAAGTTCATCGGAGTCTGTGTTGATGAAAAGAATTTGAACGATGTCGTTCTCTTTCTCTTCAGTGACGGTATCTTTTGAAGATGAACACTCTGAAGGCAATACCGGGTCAACTGTCGTATCGACCCTTTGACTTTCGTCTGGTATGGATTCAGAGGGTTCATTTTCAATGATATATGATTCAGCCGACCACAAGAACAGGCCAGCCAGATTTTCAACCGGTGGAGGACTTGGCAAGAGTTTTTTATATCCAGGAGGAAGTCGTAGCGGTGAAACCGGACGATCATCCAAAACTCTTTTAGCCTTGTCAAGGAATGGAAAATGATGGATAGCGTGACTTCCTTCACACAACTTACAAGAAAGTTTAGGATTCCTTCTTTGTCCATGTGCTTCACTTTCACTAGTTGATGGTGAGCATTCAACATGATCACCAGAGGTTGATGCTACCGGATTGTGCAAATGAGGAGACCAATCCCTTAAGATCCGAGGGATGCAGGGACAATCTCAGTGATAGTGGTCTCCATTGCAAATGACACAAGGAGATTTAGGTTTTTACTGCGCAGTGAGAGGATTTTCGCTAGACGACACTTGGTTGCTCCCTTTCGATTTTGGCTCCTTTTTCTTCTTTTCCTTTTTCTCTTTCTACTTCTTCTTCTTATCAGTTACTTGAATTTTAGCTTTATCGGCTTTATCAAGCGAAGAGGAAGGAGGGGAGGTAGAATCAGATGAAGTAGAAGGTTGGGAGGCAATTCTAGTGTTGTCTAGTTGCTAATTAGACTGTTCAAGAATTACGACATTCTGAACGACAGAGGTAGAGAAGAGCCAGACAGGCAAACCAATTGTCAATCCTAGAAGTGACAAAGTGGCCATATGGGGTGGAACAACATCTCCCCAAGAGGGGAAGGGTCTAGGATTTCCTCCAAGGGGAAATCCTTGGTTGGTAGACTCCATTTTCTCAACCTAAAGATCAACGAGGGAATTTGTGAGGTTATTCCGATTAAAATAAATTTTAGACGCTTTGACACAACTTGTTTTTTCAATTTTAAAGAGTCGAGAAAAAACAAAAGATGACTCTAGTTGCCTTCGATTTTTATTGAGCCTGAAGTGACAAGTGCTCAGAGGACCTTTTCCTTTAAGGAGTCTAAAAAGGAGCAAAATGGACTTATCTGGAGATCTAGGTAGAGAGGATTACCAAACCAATCACAAAACTACAGAATACTTTTTACGGTACGACAATCAATCTTTCCAAATGCTATGTTCGGTGCATTGCGATCGATAGGGCGACAGACACGGCTTCCTAAGGATAAAGGATGCAGCCTATTGTGGTCTCCCAATATATACTCGACAGTACATGGGAGCACAAGTACGTACTGGCACTTGCTGTCTCAGAGTGGAGGAATCACCCAAACAACACTGAAAGCAATAATTACCAGGTTTTACGATGTCGAAATAAGTCTCTAGCCTAGACTTCTAGATGTTATGCATTAAGTTCCAAAGCGTTGTTAGATTCATTGAATTTATTTTAAGTTGATCTTTCTTAATAGTTTTCCTTTCAGGTTCACCACGTGATGTGTATATAATTCCTAAAATGCAGTCTAAGATGATAAATAAACGTTTGATCTTCTTTTAGCAATGAAAATCCTAGCTACTAAAGGGAAGAAAGTCAAGAATCTTTTCTTCACAAAGTACAGAGCACACGCTAAATGCACAGTCCTAAATCAAGCCAAGCAATCAAAATGCAAATGCACATGCATGTATTTGTTTTCAGCCTTCTTAATGTGTGATTGACGTTAAGAAAGCTATGTGCAAAATTGAATTACTTTTAAAGTGACAGTACTCAACAAAATTCTTTTTCAAAACGAAGCAAAAGCAAGAGAGACACTTTGCGATTTTGAAATGAAAATTAGTTTTCAACACTTTAAAACTAATATTTCAAATCCTATGCAATAGTAACTGTATTATTGACTATCAAGAACAATGGGATTGCTTTCTGAAACTGAAAACGACAGCTACGACAATTCCAGATCTAGAGATGACAGTTTGACTACGCTACTTTTTGCAAAAGAGAACTAAAAACAGTGCACAATACATAAAAACATTTATAGTTCTTTGCACTAAGGAGGCAGAATAATGCAAGAGAAGGGGGTTTTCACAGAAGTAGACTGACTATAGACAGCAAAACTCTTGAATAAGACTGAAAAGAGTGAGAAAAATCACAGTCAGAGGGTAAAGTTAACCCTCCCTGACCATCGCACCTGTTACATAGTGAACTCAATATGCAGCGCACCTACTGCACTCGGGAAGTGCGATGCATACAGACTACCTTGAAGGCAGGGTGCAATGGTAGCAATGCGAGACTTTGAACGGGATTTCATGCAGAGTTTGCAATCTAGTTCAGGTGTTTAGGCCGAATAAGTAAAGATCAGTGTATGTAAAAAATAGGGGTGATCTAAGAGGTTACTAGAGCCACCACTTAGGGCAATTAGATTGCCTGCAGATCTATTGTTTAATTCATAAACAAAACACGGAGATAGACTGAAGCAGCATTGATCTACTTTGCATTTGTATGACAAATGCAGTTCGAAGGCTAGCTGGCTTGACTTCAGGCTCCGTCTGTAAGTTTATAAAAGAAACAAGGATAGATAGGCTAACAAGTACTAGTCACACCCAGTGGAGTCGCCATTTGGTATCCGAGAATAGTTCCACTCAGATGCTGCTATTCCCACTAAGTGGGTGGCTTATTTTAGAAACAAACAATCAAAGTCTACTATTGTTCCTTTTATGAAAATAGATGAGAGGAGAACCAAGAAGACCAACCTAAGTCTTGCGCTTGATTTCCTCTCCTTCTTGATAGAGCTTCGCCACTTCTTCTTTGTCTGCCCATCTTCAAAAGAACCTGTGGAATCACAACAACATACTACTATCCAAGAAACAAGGATCTAAATTCACAAATAATACAGGATCATATGTGTATTAACCATATACATGCATATATAAACAAGTACACAAGAATATGGAAGGAAACAAGAATGGCTTTATTAATATGAAAAGTAGCAAGAGGATTACAACCATGTGGTCTGACCCAGCATCATCCTCCAGCTAGGAAGCCCTTCTTCACCTCAAGCAAAGCTTAGATCACCCAACACTATGAATGTACACCAGAATACCAACAACACTTCTCTATAAGATACAAAATTCCAACCTCCTGATCTCTGTGATGAGGGATCCATATATAGATGATTACAGAGAGGTGAGTCATCTTTTGGGATCTTGATTAGTGTCTTCTCTCTAATAGTTCCTGCTTCCACTTAGAGAATGATGATCTCTTACTCATCCCTGGTCGAAAATAGAGAGGCAAGTGTCAAAGGGGAAGCTTTTGGAAGATTCCATGATCTTCCACCTCGAATTTTTGTCCCTACCATTTGTCCATTCCCGACCATCACACCCTACATAGGAGCAAATCAATATGCATCACACCTTGTACACTGGGAAGGTGATATGCATCGCACCCTTTGCATTAAGATTTCAGTATGGTCCAGTTTTGACCATTTATGAGCAGTTTTCAATGGAGAACTTCTAGGAGATGATGTAATCAGTTGACCTTGTTCCTTTAGGCAGTGAAGCAACACTTTTAGGGACTTAGGAGCCCTCAGTTTATGGACATTTATGATTGGGGTTGAAGTGCCCAAAAATGTCTATAACACATATGACAGTAATCCTCAAGTGGTTTAGAGCATCCACCACTATTAACTTAATGAGAGCATGGTGAGATAAATTCTGGTGTTTTCCTTCCCTCGCCTTCTAACTAATATCCATAATGGACATTAAGTCTTTGAGGAAGGGGTAATTTTGCCTTGAATATTAGCTCTTGGAGTAGTCTAAATTGGTAGGCATAAACCACACTTAATATCCCTTCACATGATATATATTTAAGGATATGGTAAGCTACCTCATCCCAAGGGTAAGGCAAACTTTCTCTTCTCACTCCATTGTTGTCTTCTACAGGCTTCTCTTTTGAAAGGAAGATGTTTTTCCTAGTTGTGACACTCACTTTCTTATCTTCTTTTCTCCACCCAAATCCTAGAGGCAAGGTGGTCACTCTATTGATGATATCAAGACTAAGAGAGATGGCCAACTCTCTCAAAACAGTTGTAGTATTGTCTTCCTCTTAAGAGTGTAATGCAATGGAAAATTCATGGGCAAGATCATCATCATACCCCTTTAGAAATAAAATAGACCTAGCCACTGTTGTCTTCTAAATATGTCAACTACATGAGGGTGTTGGTGAATTCACTGGTGTCAGAAGTTTCCCTTCTGTTAAATCCTCCCCCCATCTCTTCTCTATTATTTCTTGATGTTATGTAGGTGTGGAATTAAATAAAATTCAAATAGTCTCAGTGGTGAACAGTAGTACAGTGTTTGGTAATAATGAGGAAGAAGGGTGCTTGAATTGATATCAACCAAACTATTTTCTCCTCTCTTAGTTATGGAAAACTTCAAAAATACCACCTACTGATCAATTGGTTGTTATAGGCTCTTTAATTTCAAGCAGACTTCCATGCAATTAGGTGTAGAAACAAGGAAGGAGGGTGTCACTTACATCTCATCAGAGCAATTCTAGGTGTGCATGAAGGTTTTGAGTCAATATTTAGCCACTGCGAATCCTTTTTCTCCTCCCAACTCCTCTTGTAGCTCCTCCCTACCGTCCTACAGCAATTGCAGGTTCTGCCTATATCTTTCTCCTGTAGCACTTGCAAATAGGGTTTGAAACCCCTCGGTGAAACTCTAGGTTGCTCAATGCACTAGCTTGTCATTCCTCTACCTATTTTTGGAATGAGTGATGGTGAAAACGAAGTTGATCCAGCACATAATATCCTCTTTTTGTTAAAATATTGGAGCTCTCTAGTGACTTGGAATTAACAAGAGTTTCCTCTTTTGAACCGTTGTCCCCATTAACTGTAATCATTTCTCTATCCTTGTGACTATCACCCTACTCTTCAAGGACACCACTTCATTTTGTGTTGACATTTCTACATTTCATGGGTGACTTAACTCACACTTGAGTTTACTAGTTGAGGGTGGCCAAGTTCACTGGCCACCTCTAGCCTATTAAAACACATTTTAGTCATTTTTATGAAGAGGGAGGAGATTAGGTTTGTCATACGTGAGCCTACCTATGGATCGAACTATTGCAGAGGTTTTTATGTTGAAGCTAGACCATATATCATTATGATAAAGGGACTTGACCTCTTTGACTTATTTCCTATGCATGTCTTCATTCTTGATTATACCTTGACTGTTGCTTTTGTTGTGTGTGTGCAAGTGCCTCTTATGATAGTTTCCCTTCTGTTAAATCCTCCCCCCATCTCTTCTCTATTATTTCTTGATGTTATGTAGGTGTGGAATTAAATAAAATTCAAATAGTCTCAGTGGTGAACAGTAGTACAGTGTTTGGTAATAATGAGGAAGAAGGGTGCTTGAATTGATATCAACCAAACTATTTTCTCCTCTCTTAGCCATGGAAAACTTCAAAAATACCTCCTACTGATCAATTGGTTGTTATAGGCTCTTTAATTTCAAGCAGACTTCGATGCAATTAGGTGTAGAAACAAGGAAGGAGGGTGTCACTTACATCTCATCAGAGCAATTCTAGGTGTGCATGAAGGTTTTGAGTCAATATTTAGCCACTGCGAATCCTTTTTCTCCTCCCAACTCCTCTTGTATCTCCTCCCTACCGTCCTATAGCAATTTTAGGTTCTGCCTATATCTTTCTCTTGTAGCACTTGCAAATAGGGTTTGAAACTCCTCGGTGAAACTCTAGGTTGCTCGATGCACTAGCTTGTCATTCCTCTACCTGTTTTTGGAATGAGTGATGGTGAAAACGAAGTTGAGCCAGCACATAATATCCTCTTTTGTTAAAATATTGGAGCTCTCTAGTGACTTGGAATTAACAAGAGTTTCCTCTTTTGAACCGTTGTCCCCATTAACTGTAATCATTTCTCTATCCTTGTGACTATCACCCTACTCTTCAAGGACACCACTTAGTTTTGTGTTGACATTTCTACATTTCATGGGTGACTTAACTCACACTTGAGTTTACTAGTTGAGGGTGGCCAAGTTCACTGGCCACCTCTAGCCTATTAAAACACATTTTAGTTACTTTTATGAAGAGGGAGGAGATTAGGTTTGTCATACGTGAGCCTACCTATGGATCGAACTATTGCAGAGGTTTTTATGTTGAAGCTAGACCATATATAATTATGATAAAGGGACTTGACCTCTTTGACTTATTTCCTATGCATGTCTTCATTCTTGATTATACCTTGACTGTTGCTTTTGTTGTGTGTGTGCAAGTGCCTCTTATGATGTCCAATTTGTTTCTATTAGTGGAAAGCCTCCCTGAGAATGAGGTGTTTCTTCATAGCTATAAAAAAATATTCATCCTCCCTCCTAGTGGTGAAAAAAAATTAATATCAGTGACTAATGTTGTGGTTGCATATGCTGCTACAAGAGGAGTTTCTTCTTGTAGCAGTCTTTTGATCTCCCCTTGAAGCCTTCAGTTTGCATAAGGGATATGAGGGAGATGATGATAAACCATTAGGATAGGGTTAGAGTCATGAAGGAGTAGTGTATACACTGTATAAATAGGTAATAGTGGCTTATGTGTTTTTTGTTTTTTTTTAAGGTAGGGCAGAGTGGAGAATTTGACCAAAATGTTGGTGAAATGGAGTTGATGGGCGACGAATGGATGATGGAAAAATCATAGGAGGACCCTCTTTAACATTTCTCATATTCTAATGGAATTTTGGTTTATTCTCCTCCTTGGATCTCCCTCTTGTAGCTCCACAGGCTCCTCCTATAGCAATATAGGTGCTACACAACATTTTGTCATTGAGCCTATGGTGAAGTAAAATTATAAGTGCGGACACGAACGAACTCCTCCAGCCAGATAATGGGTCTAGCCACAACAAATACATTCTATGGAAGATTTCCTTAGGTTAGAATCAATTAATAGGGCCTACCTCTTGGTTTCTTATCCTACTTGATGATGTCTCGCTTTCTTGCTCCAGCAATCTCCCGCTTCCTTCTTCAAGCTCCAGAAACAAGTAAACAACAACAACACACAAACATAATAATAGAAAATTGCAATTCAAACTATTTAACAAGTCAAGAAACATTAAGCCATGAATATGTAATATTACCAAACATGTAGGAAATCAATTGATAGTTGCATATATTAGTATCAAAGAGAGATTACAACCATTCGTCTTGACGTTGCAGTCTTCCTCTGACAAGACCAGGTTCCCACACACTTCTGCTAGCATTCCATGATGGCTTCAAATAATAATAGTTTTAAATCTCTTCCCTTTAGGCTTCACTCCAAACCAAAACACACTTCTCCCTGACACAATTAGATAGCTACAACTATAATAGCTTGCTTTTCTACTCCAAACCAAAATAGCATCAACATTCAACCAAAAATCTGCAACTATCACACTCACACTAGCTTGTGCTTGGGAAGAATGGAGATTTATATAGGAAATATGGATGGGAGATGGATCCTCTTCTCATGGGAGAATGACTTATTACTTGAGGTAGTTCCATCATTATAGGGGAAAAGATCCCAAACTTTCATCCTCAACCCCATCCGGCCAAACCATTTACCAGACTTTTGTTACAGAGCTTCTAGAGATGGAAGTTTCAACTCTAATTTAAAAAACTTTCCATAATGGGACCAGGGCGACTGAAACACAACTCAGTCTCTCCGGTTAGCAAGAGGAGTAGTGCTAATCTCTACACATTGATGCGTGGGAGACAAAATCCATTAGCATCAGTCTTGTAAATTGGGCAAAACAGAAGTTTTAGGGGAAATGGTGCAGAACAAAAATGATGTACTCATGAAGAGGGACACAATGGGAGTTTCTTCATGAAGGCAAAGCATGAGGAGTTCACTGTAGAGGTCCTCCATGATCAAACAACGAGGAGTATAGGGACAGTGACAAAATGTTGTGTAACAGATGCCCCTTAAAGCGTGAAGGCCAAACTGGAGTGAGGGATGAAATGCTTTATAAATCAGTGTAGGGAATAGGTCTATCGTCGGAAAACCTACAATAAAGTATAGATACATATACATAAACTAAGATCTCTGTCAAATGATACATTAATTGTGGCATGGACACAACCATCTAGAGAATGATCATGCAAATGGATCCAGGTATGGGTTCAGCCATCCATCAAAGAGGATCATAACAAAACCAAGGTATGGTTGCAACCATCCAATAATGAGAATGATCACATATGATAACTCATGGTTTGGTCGTAGCCAGCCATGTGAAAGAGACATGCATATCATCATAACTGTGTCACACCACTTCACAACCTAGACTTTTGTGATGTGATTCTAGGGTCTTGCACTCCAACACGACCCAATCAAAGTACAGATCCTAGCATGTGAATAGATGTGTTGATGTCAAACATGCTAGAAAGTTGCTTGATTACCAGTCAATGATGTAAACTATTAACAAGCGCAAGAGAAACTACCAATAATGAAAATGGTCCTCAAGGTACTACCAGCATAATCCACGGAATGTGAATACAGGAACTCAAGATGGATACCCATGAAATCACTCAATCGAAAGCCAATGATGTGAACTTGTCATCGACTGTGAAGAACTTGCCATTAGGGCATGCAAGCTCTAAGTTACTGGAAGGGATTCTCTTGGTCAACTTCCCAGACAATGAGTTGAAGTCGATGGAAAGTGACCGTGTCAAAGGAGGGCCATAATGAATCCCACATCATTGACGTGAGGCGAGATGATGTAAAATGATTTTGGATGATACAGAGAATCAAAGGTAAGTGTAACTACAAAAGGACAACTCTTGAACATATCAGCGACACAGCTGGAAGTTTGGCAGCTTTTGGATCCATGGGATTAGTGGTCATGATGACATGGCAAAGATCAAATGAAAGGCAAAAATAAATGGCCCAAACCCAAGAAGGTCAACAATACAAAGGAGGATGTCCCAACCCAACACAAAGAAAAGAGTGTCATGTTCAAGAGTGAGTTGCTGACATGACTGATAGATTTCCAAAGTTTCCCCCACCATTTCTGGCAAGTAACCCAATTATTTTTTATCACAAGCTTGAAGGGGATAGAATATGCTTGCACTGTAAGTTCATCCTTCGAGTGAATCTGACCTAGTAAGTTTAATGAGCCCTAGGAAGGAGAATCTCATTTCCATCATGATGATGAAGCCGATGTCGTTTAATAGTTTAACGAGTTCCACAAAGGTGTAACTTGGTATCATTTTCATGTTTAGAGAGTTTGAAAAAGACACATAAAAGAAAACTCCACATGGTCCCTTTTTGTACATTTATGTCTCTTGAGCCCGAAAAGGTAGAAAATAATACTTGAGAGAACTGTTTGACCATTTCAGTTGAGTACCTTTTTTGTAAATAGTGCCTCCCGGCGCGAAAAAGGGGTAAACTTATAATGGGTGCACGATGTTTTGCATCTATTAACGAGTTTGAAACAACAAGGGCTCGACCATATTTTCACTTTTAAAGGATTGGAAAAGAGCTAAAAGCAGACCCCCCATTTGTATTCTCTTTATCGAGTCAAAAAGGGAAAAATACTCAGTAATTTTTTCATATAAGTTTAACAAGTCGAGAAAAGAGCTGAAACGTGACTCATCATCATCGTTGAACATCCATCACCTGTCGCTGCACAAGTAAGACAAAGTGTATTATCAATTCCTTCAGGAAAAATAGGTCAAAATATTTACAAAACCTGATATTTTCATGAAAAATGAATAAAAAGGGGAAAACTAAATATATTTTTACCAATTACCATTTTACCTTTGTTGTGAAGACTTTTTACCCATTTTTTCCCTAGTTGTTTTGGAGCAGATTGCGGGAGATTCGGGAGGTTAATTGATGAGCTGCTAGTTCTAGATAATAGTTGAAGCCCCGAGCTCCATTTCCATGTTATTTATTTCTTATTTTAGCCATTTTTTTGGATTTTTATGGAGGTTTTTGAAAATCATTTTCACCCTCGGTCGACACTATTTTTGGGCATGGAATCCTGTCAGTTGAGGGTGATTAGGAAAGCCATCTGCATTGATCAGCACAACTATTTTTGAAATATGTGCATTGGCGCCGTGGATAGGGAAAAAACCTATGTTCTTGAAAACCGATCTTTTAATTTTGAATTTTATGTGTCAAGGATGATTATTGATGCAAATTAATGGCTTTTGTAGGAGAGAGTCGTCGAAAATGGTGGATTAGAGAGAATGGGAACATGAAGATGTTTACACCCAAGCAATGAATGATCCAAATTTCCTAGAGGCTTTGAGGGCTTGTGGGCTCCTCAAAGTCTTCCTTACACTAGGGATGCGAGCCCAGCTCGATTTGCTTCGATACCTGATAAGCCTTTGGGACATTAATCAGGATATTTTTGTCATTGGTGACCAGGAGCTGGAGTTGGAAACTTTAGATATTTACTTTATCATTGGACTGTCTCGCAGAGGTGAGGCAGTGAACTTGTATGGGTCACATCTGATCGAGGAAAGCATATCTTCCTTTCTTGTTGAGCATTGACTTGAGGCCTTGAAATCAAAGAGTGGGAAGATAGAGATTTCTAGTGGGTGAGATTTGACACTGAGGGTGATTCTGTTGACTATCAATAGAGTGGAGGGGTCCTAGGAAAAACATGAGACTAACAAGTCGAATTTCCTTTATGCTATTGACTGCATAGCTCCTACGATCTTCAAATGGGTAGAGGCCATGAAGATGAAATTCAAGCACTAGCTGTCCAAAACCAAGGTGGGAAATTTGAAGCAATTTGGCTTTGGATCTGTACTTGTGACCTTCTTCCTAGAACGAGTACCATTGTTCCAGTATCAGTTCACTAAGATAGATCCTCCTATGCCATGTGATCCACGGATGGCCCGCTGAAGTCATTTGATGCCCAGGATCACTGGGGGTCAACATATGTCATACCGACCTGCATTCTTTTCATGGTTGTGATGACAGAAGGTCATTGTGGAGGATTGGCCATACAATAGCACTAATTTCCATGGAGATCCAGATATGCCCTTACCAGATGGAGAGGACTTTGATGATGAAGGTAAAAAATCAAATTTTTTATTTTTTAGATTTTTTAATTGTTTTTGGTATATATGTGCTTATAAAATTTCTCTTTTTTATGCAGATGTTGGGCCTGAGCAGCCAGCTGGGATGTCCCTGATAGCCAGGCACATCCCTCGCCCTATTGATGTTGTTTCCCCTTATCAGGAAGGGAGCGACAATGAGGAGGAGATAACGAGGAACCTTGAGGGTTTAACTCATGGTATTCCAGAGTATGCTCGAATAGGAGACATGCCCCGTCGGTACCAGAGACACGCAGTGGGAATCTCAGATTGGATTTGCTGAATACTGAGTCATGTTGCACGAGTTGTCTCATGCTACCATGACCACCATGCTTATTAGTTCCTAGGTCCAACACTTACATATTTTTTTAGGGCTACGTGTCACGGATGTATGAGGCCTGCAAGCCGCTGATGTTATTTTAGACACACATAATTTTTTTGGGGTTCTGATGTATCAAACATTCTCACCACACACACACATATGTTGTATTTTCCTGTATATTATGGTACAAATGGTTTTTCTTATCTTTTACATGTTTCTTAAATATCTATCCAACACGTAATTAGCTAATGCATTTGTCAATGTATTCATGTGTCTAGGAATATGATGATATGTAATATAATCAAAATGTCTTTCCAATAGATGGATACGGAGATAAATTCTCAATATTTGAGGGTTCCTGACAGAATATTTCCTGTTGAGTTGAAGGATGACAAGCTATGAATCTAGGTTGACAACCAATTCTCTGATGCTTAGAGCGATGGCTTCTAACAACAGTTCGATGACCGCATTGTATTCAATAATGTTGTTGGTTGTACAACCTAGGAAGATACCTTGAAGATCAATCAACTCACCGTTAGCATCATATATAGCCCATGTCACGGATGATAGGTTCCGGGTACTACAGCAAGCACCATCAGTGAAACCAACATGAGGAGTCACAGACATATGCAAAGCAAGAAAAGCATAGTAAACAGGAATGTTGTTTGAAAACTATCACACAAAACCACGTTGTACAAAATGAATCACACACTAACGTACATAAGTAACCATGCAATATGACCTAGGCATAGTACTTTTTGAGGTAAATCTTGTTTCGAGGCTTATCGAAAGGATTTCCTTCATAATCAATAATCTCATAGACTCCTTTCTACAAAACATGTTTGATGATATAGGTCCTATGCCACATAGGTTCGAACTTGCCTGCCCCCAGCTTATTGTTAGCTTAGTCATATAATAAGACCAAATCATCCTTATAGAATGCACGAGGGGATACCGACTGATCGAAATGGGATTTGACCCATTTCATTTTTACTTCGATGACCAAGGTAGCGAGACAACGAGTCTCATCCAATCATTCTAGATATAAGAGGTGTTCCTCTTGAGGTGATGTTTCGGGGAGGAGTTCAACAACTAACTTGAGTGAGGGAATCTCGCATTCGATCGGCAATGTTGCTTCCAGACCATAGAGCAGTTGGAATGGTGTGAAACCAGTTGCGTCTTTGGTTGAGGTTCAGTAGGCCCATGGAGCTGAAAAGAGCATGAGATGCCAATTGGACATGTGCATCCCAATAGTACGTAGAAGCATTGTGACCAAAACCTTTTTCACAGCTTCAACTTGGCCACTGGCCTGAGGGTAATATGGGGTTGAGCCATCGTGGTGCAAGCCCAATGTAGATGTTAGCTCAGCCATCATGTAATCTCTAAAATGGGATCAATGGTCTGTGACAATGCCTTGGGGTACGCCAAACGTGGAAATAACATGGTTAAAAACCAACTGAGCCGTCGTCTTACCATCTGTGGAATATGTAGGCATCGTTTTGGCCCATTTGGTGAAATAATCCATAGCGATGATAATATAGCCATGCCCCCCCGTCTGAACGAGGGTTACATGTCATATAATCAATGCCGCAATTGGCAAAGGGACCTACGGTAATGACAGGGTGTAGGTGAGCAGGTGGGCCACACATCTTGCGTTGGTAAATTTGGTATTTATGGCACTTACGAATAGCAAGAATGTATTCCTTAAAGATATACGACCATAAATAACTAGTGCAAAGGATTTTTTGAGTTGTATCGTAACCAGACATATGACCACCACATGCCCCAGAGTGGTAATCATTGAGAGCTCTTTAAATTTCCTTGATCGTAAGGCATCAGTGAAGAACTGAATCGACATCGAAACGGTATAACATATTGCCAATAATATGGTAGGGTTGGGAATGATGTTGAATCTTTCGACGATCATCCTTGGTCAATGCGAACTGAAACGTGGATGTTTGGAGATACACGATGATATCACTGTACCTTGGATCAAGGGTGTTAATCAGGAAAAGGGTCTCATCTGGAAGTTGTTCATATGCACCAGCAGGGAGAGCCTTGGAGGGGAGGGAACAAATCAACTCAGCGAAAACAAGTGACTTCTTAGATTTGGCCATAGTGAAGATCAAATCAAATTCTTACAGGATAATGATCCATTTAGAATACTTGCCCCCCGACAATTGATGAGTCAAGATATAGGTCATAGGGTTGCATTCATAAATCACTATAGTCATAAGTAGAAGGATATAGTGCCGAAAGCATTGAACAACCTGAATGGTAGCCAAAGCCAACATCTTGACATGTGCATAACGTGTTTCAGTGTCAAGGAGATTCCAACTAAGGTAGTAGATTACTTGTTCACTGCCTTCGTTGTCATCTTGGACCAAGACCATAGCAATGGTGCTAGCGGCTGCAGCCAGGTAAATGAATTAATCTCGATAATTGTCTAGTGGGTGCAACAAAGGAGCATTTATGAGGATGATCTTGAGATCATAAAAATATTTGTGGGCCACCTTGTCCCATGCAAAGGGCATTCCTTGTTTAAGAAACCGGTAAATCTTGTGGCTAGCCCGGCATAGTTGGGTATAAAACAACGGAGAAATTTGGCCTTTCCTTACAGGCTCTAGAGTTGGTGTAGTGAAGATGGACGGGGTAAATTTACAATGGCCTCGACTTTTAGTGGATCTAGGCAAATATCGTCCTTCCAAATGATGAAGCCGAGGAGTCGTCCCGATTCCACGCAAAAAAACACATTTGTGCAGATTTAACCAAATGTTATAGTGTCTGCAGCATAGAAAAATTTATCGAAGATGGTCTGGGTGATCTTGGCACTTACAAGAATGAGCGGAAAGGTCATCCAAGTAAGACTAGAAAATTTTACGAATATCATGAAACACATAGGACATTGCCCGTTGAAACGTGGCTCCAGCATTTTTGAGGCTGAAAAGGAGCTTCTTGTACGCGAACGTACCTCATGGGCATATAAAGGTTGTCTTTTCTTGGTCAGCTGGTCTGATATTAATCTGGTTATAACCATAAAAACCGTCCATAAAGGAAAACACCTCACTCCTAGCACATTCATCAATGGTTTGATCAATGAAGGGAGTAGGATAGTTGTCTTTAGGGCAGACACGATTAAGATCTCGATAATCCATGCAAACGTGGATCGTGCCTTATTTTTTAGTCACCAAGACAATATTGGACACCCAATCTATAAGGGGGATGGGATAGATGAACCCAGCCTTGAGAAGCATTTCAACTTCACCCTTAATGGTAGCAGCCTTCCTAGGGTGCACTAGGTGAATCCATTGGTGAATGGGCTTTGTGCGTGGATATGTTGGTATTTCATGCACTACAATGCTAGGATCAATGCCGAGCATTTCTTCATAAGACCATGCAAACACATCACGGAATTCATGAAATAGACGAGTATATGTCTTTATCTCATCTAGAGAACAAGATACCCCAATATGAATGTGTTCAATGATATCGGGTTTGATAGAAATTTCAATCGACATTGTTTGGGTAATATTACCCAAATTTCCTTCCGACCATACTTCATGGGTAAGGGTTGGTGGTAGAAATAGAGAAGAGGACTCTTCGAAAGCAGTAGACATGATCACCAAACGAGGCAAGAATGAGGAGCGATGATGAGTATCGATCCATGGTGGTTCCTTGAGAGACATGATTTTCATGATACCTTCATCAACAAGGAAGGTCTTAGCTAAGGGATCAAACAATTCCAAAGTGCCAAGCCAAGTGGATTGAGAGTACATATCAAGAGAGGTCTCTGACATATGTGAATCAAAGGATGTAGAGCTCGAAGCCGAAACAATTTCCACGTAACTGACTTTGGTGGGACTAAGCGGCACAACCTCGCCCCAAGTATCAACAAGCTCAGGTGCAGGTATGACCCAAGGATCAGATTTGATCGAGATCATGTTGACAAAGGAAACATGAGGAGGTGGGAGTGGAAAAATTCCCATTAAGGAAGAATCTTTTATGAGACTGGCCCCCACA
This sequence comes from Pinus taeda, assembly GCA_000404065.3. Classification (NCBI taxonomy): domain Eukaryota; kingdom Viridiplantae; phylum Streptophyta; class Pinopsida; order Pinales; family Pinaceae; genus Pinus; species Pinus taeda. The sequence continues at coordinate 145,015 of APFE031205008.1, forward strand.
CTCTCATTGGGAGCACCAGAGTGCTTGACATATGAAACATTGCCATCTAAGGAGGAAGAGGCAAAGAAAAACAACTAATTGATAGTGAAAATTTTCCCTTGATGGGGAAAAAGGATCACACATAGCAAAGAGGAGGCCATGGCATGCATGGCATGAGTCCAACTTTGGTCAAGTAGAAGATTATAATTGAGATTAGCATCAACAATTTCTACTTCGACTTGCACTGTCTTTCCTTCCAAGATGATGTCTAGGATAGGTAAAACACTGAAGGGTCGTGAATTGTGCCCATCGAAAGATTCCAATGTGTTTGGAGACTAGTTCGGTGTAGGGGAACTCGTAGCCTTCCAACATGCAGTTGACATGATGCAGGTGGAAGCACCTTCATCAATGACAGTGTGGTGGATGGTCTTCTCATTGATGATTACCTCAATAAGAAAATCAATCTAATGAGGGAGTCATGGAACATGGTTCTCTAGATCAAAACATATCAAATTGGAATCGGTGGGATCGATGCCCCCGCTAGTTGACAGCAAAGATTTCCTCTATGATGGGCAGCTTTGGAGTACCTCGAGAGCCGACATGGCTAACGGTGGCTAAGCCAAATCCTCAACAAGGTTGTATTGTTGAGTGGCTCAGGCATTGCGATTATATGAGGATTTCCATAATACGCCTCGAGAGGGTGGCCACGTAGCAGAATCAGGGTTAGGGCACTCAATTTGTAGAGGGCTAGAACTTAGGGTAGAAGAAGAAGGTGCAGCTTCTTTCTCTTTCCTAGGTTCCAGAGCTGGAGTTTGATAATCTTTTGATCGAGTAGCCACATTAATAGGTGTGCTCATCATGAACACTTGAAATCTGGAGGAAGCAAATCGGGGTTGGTCTACCATTTGGGTCTACTGAGATGGAAATGACTCTTTGAGGATAGCAAGGGTCCCTTTGAGCAGACTACTAACTTCAGATCCTTGAGAAAAATCCTTAGTGTAGTGATATTCCTTGCAAATGAGGCATGGATACTTAGGTTTCCATTCCAAAGATTCAACTGTAGATGATTTGGGAGGACCCTATTTTGGGGCATCGACTTTAGCTTTTCCTTTTCCTTTCTTTTTTCCTTTCGAGGATTTGTCCACTACAGTAGATTGTTCAACATGGACCTCTAAGGTTTTACCAGGGCCAGGTGGATTCTGAGATGAACTATTAGGACCAGCATTCAAAACTGACTTCTGTTTGGAAGAAGCTTTAGCCAAGGTATGGGATACTGAACCAACAACTCCATCAATGGGAGGAACATCCGATGAATTTGATGATGCAAGATTGGATGATGGCCATGAAGCATTGGGTAATAACTTGTATAAAGTGCCAGACTAAGAGTAAACTAGATCCAAGTACTGGGCACGAGCGATGGCATGCTCTTCAATGACACATCCACCCATATCTAAATCATGAGAAATTGGGGATACAAATTATTTAGTAAACCATTAAGTGAGTAACTGATCAGCAATCTCGAATTTGATTAGGTGACGTCTATGTCTCCATTCATGGATATGATCAGAGATGTGTGTTGCAATATCTTGCTTAAACAATGTGAGCAAATAGGTGCTAGTTTCATAGCGAACTAAAAATTGAAAATGTGTGAGAAAATCCATGGCTAACGAGTTAAATTCATGGTAAGTACTTCGAGGTAAATCGATGTACCATTACCTGGCAGCACCCGTGAGGATTCGTTGGAAAATACGAAGATGAATGGAATTTTCCATGTATGAGTTCGACAAGCACCAGAGGTGATATGTCATCACAGGGCCTGAGGATCTTCTTTAGCTTTTCCATCGAACTTTGGGCAATCACTTGGTATCTTGGATGACACTGGAGGCCAGTATGGCGAATGAAGGATCGGATCATTCATAAGGCATGATACATCTGGCAACTCAAGTGTAGCCAAGAAAGGTAATTGGGTGTTAAAAGGCATGGGAGGTCGATAAGTAGGCCCATAGGGGGGAGCCCATCCATGCTGGTAAGTATTTTGGCCCCACAGTGGGGGATTTTGGCCATATAGCATCTGAGGCTGCCCCCGTTGCAGATTACCTTGACAATAGGGAGGATTTTGGCCTTGAATACCTTGAAACTATCCAAACATAGGTTGTTGATAGGCAACGTATGGGTTAAAAGGTTGTTGAGCTTGTTGACCTTGGACATATGAATATGGGACCTGTTGTCCTAGAACATACAGCTGATGAACCTGTTGTCCCTGAACAAGAGGATTCTAGACTTGGAGTCCTTGGGCATAAGGTTGATACACTTGTTTCCCCTGGATGTACGTATTTTGTACCTGATCCCCTTGGTTAGTAGGATTTTGAACCTGTTGACCTAGGACATGAGGATTTTGGGCCTACTGCTGCAAGACTTGACCTTGACCCTGCCCCTACAAGGGTTGACCTTGTTGATATGTATACAAGGGTTTTTGTTGCCCTGTTTGGTTTTGTTGTTGCAAGGGTTGACCTAGCGGTTGCAAATTTGTCCTGGGGTTGCATAGGTTGGCCCTGTGAGGGTATGGGTTGAGAGTTGTGCGGAGCATATTGCATCTGCTGCTACGTAGCTTGTTGCAACTGTTGTAAGGATGGACCTTGTGGTTGTTGCAGGTGACCTTGCTGTGGGATAATTTGCCCTTGTTGTTGCATGGAGAGCCCTTTCTGCAACAAAGGTTGCCCTTCTTGTAACAAAGGTTTCCCTTTTTGTTGTAGAGGTTTTCCTTGCTATTGCAAGGGTACTTGAATAGTGCCCGGGAAATTACCTAACTGAATCTAGTTGTAGCCAGGCTAGATTTACTACCTAGATGGGAGGGTGTAAGGTTGATTAACCAATCCTTGAGAACCATATGGAATGTAAGGATTATTGGACCTAAGCCTCATAGGGCTGCTGATACTGAACAATGCTTGATCCAAATGAACTAACAGGATTCTGAACCTGTTGGTATTGGACATTGCTTAATCCAATGGGATCAACAGGGTTATAAATAATATTAGAAGAAGGTTGGTTTATACCAACCTTGTGAACTTGTGTGCTGCTCACATTAGTGGCACCTAACACCATAGAAACATTCAGGTTCTGTTCCCCAGGTGGTGGTACAATCTAGCCACTGACTAGCAGAACGGAGGAACACACAAATACAATATTTGAAATTGCCGGTTGTGTCTGACGTGTGACTGAGATCGATGGTACAAGAGTATTCAGAATGGTGGCTTGCACCGAGACTGAAGTAACATCCTTTTGGGAGGTCATGTTTGTAACAAATGGACTTGACATAGGCTTGATGCCTGACGCCCATACAGGATTATGGTAAAGTGATGAGGCACTAGGTGTTCATGAAACCAAGTGTCCCAAAGACACATAGTTGGGTGTAAAACTGGCAGGAATACCTTCCGAGAAAGGAAATCTCTCAGGAGGAAATTGCAATTGTAATTCTTCCCCTTCAACAGTGTTTGGAGTAGAAATTTTGAACTCATCTAAAGATGTGACTAGAGCATTGCCTTTGGGTTCCAGTTTGAAAAAAAACAACAACAAATGGCCGAATGAGTACTAGAGGTTAGTTACAAAGGAACACCCGGTTGGTCATACGAACTGTAACGATGCTGCGATGATATCTCAACAATGTCAAACAGAGGGTTCGAAGGATGGATTACCAGTCCAAGCTGATCGTCAATGGTCAGTGAGTTCTCTGGAGTTCGAGCAGGATTGTCCCAAGATTCCAGGCCAAGATAAACAGATGACCCTATATCAAAAGTAGGCAGAGGGCAATATGACAATGGTTGAATGCTAAAAACAATTGAGAGTTCAACATTTTGGTCCTCGAGTGACTTTGGTAATTTAGGAAACAACTCCTCAGAAAATCTTTCAGATGGAGGAGAGGAAGAGGAATTGGGTGAACCAAATGATTCAGCCACGATGACCTTGTCTTAATCGACGGAACAAATAACTTCAAGGCTTTAAAATTTCCTTTTAAGGAAACTCACGATCTTATGAAAAGACTAGTAGGATGTTTTGGATCGTGGGCAATCAATTATTAAGATGCATAAAAGACTGATGCTCTTTCATTTTTTAAGAGACAAGAAAGAGGCAAAGATGACTCTATCACTTTCGATTGGAAACGAGCTTGAAGGGACAAGTGCTCGAATGATCTTTTAAGTTCAATGAGTCAAAAATATCGAATGACTACACTGGATGATGTAGGTAAATTGAATTACCAGGCAACCATGAACTGCAAAATATCTCCTGGTGAACCAAGAAGTATGAGCAGGAAATCTCCCTGAATGATGTGTTCGACATATCACATTTGTAAGGCGGCCGACTCAGCTTCCTAAGGATAAAAGGTTTGCAGCCTTGTTATAGACATTTTTGGGCACTACAACCCCAATCATAAATGTCCATAAACGAATGGCTCCTAAGTCCCTAAAAGTGTTACTTCACTCCCTAAAGGAACAAGCTTAACTGATTACATCATCTCCCAAAAGTTCTCCACAGAAAACTGCTCAGAACTACTCAAAACTAGACCATACATAATGCCCAGTGCAGAGGGTGCGATGCATATCACCTACTCAATGTAAAGGGTACGATGCATACTGGAAAGCCCTTCTATAGGGTGCGATGGGCGAGAATGGACAAATGGAAGAGACATTTTACAAGGTGGAGGATCATAGAATCTTCCAGAAACTTCTCCTTTAACACTTGCCTCTCTGAATTCGCCCAGGGATGAGTAAGAGATCATCAATCTCCAAGTGGAATCAAGAACTATCAGAGAGAGGACACTAATCAAAAACCCAGAAGCTTACTCACCCCCCTACAATCATCTATATATGGATCCCTCATCACAGAGATCTAGAGGTTGGAATCTTGTATCTTGTAGAGAAGTATTGTTGGTTTCTTGGTGTAACATCGTAGTGTTGGGTGATCTAAGCTTTACATGAGGTGAAGAAGGCCTTTCTTGCTAGAGGATGATGTTGGGTAAGAAAAATTGGTTGTAATCCTCTTCGCTATTCTTGATATTAATAAAGCTATTCAAGTTTTTCTCCACATTCTTGTATGATTGATTGTATATGCATTTGTGTGGTCAATACATATCTGGTCCTATATTTTTATGACTGTAGATTTCTATTCTTCGATAGCATTATGTTGTTTTGATTCCATAGGCGCTCTTTGAAGCTGGGTAGATGAAGAATAAGCGGTGAAGATCTATCAGAAAGGAGAGGAACGAGGGAAGGAACCAAGCGCAAGACTGAGGTTGGTGTCTTTTGTTCCCCTCTTATCTACTTCTCATAAAGGAAAGCGAAAGTAGTTTTAACTTGTTTGTTTCTAAGATAACTACTAGTCTTAGTGGGAATAGCAGCTCCAAGTGGACACTATTCCCAATAACAAAATGGCGACTCCACTAGGGAGTGAATAGATTGTTTGCCAGTCTATATTTGTTTGTTTTATAAACTTACAGATGGAGCCTGAAGTCAAGCCAGCTAGCCTTCGAACTGCATTTGCTATGCAAGTGCAAAGTAGATCAATGCTGCTTCAATCTATCGCCAGGTTTTGTTTGTAAATTGAACAATCGATCTGCAAACACTCTAATTTCCCTAGTGGTGGCTCTAGTAACCTCCTTAGATCAATCCCTATGATTTATATTTACTGAACATCACTTGCTCGGCCTAAATCCTTGAACTGAACTGCAAATTGTGACCAAAGACCAAGTAGAAGTCTCATACTGGTACCATCGCACCCTCTCTTCAAGGTAGTCTGTATGCATCACACCTCTTGTGTGCAGTAGGTGAGATGCATATTGGATTCCCTTTGTAACAGGTGCGATGGTTAGAGAAGGTTAATTTTGCCTTCAGACTTTGGTTTTTCTTCACTCTTTTCAGATCTATTCAGGAGTTTTGCTGTCTATGGTCAATATATCTCTGTGGAAACCCATTTTCTTTCCATCATTCCACCTCCATTGTGCAAAGAACTGTAAATGTTTTTATGTATTGTGCGCCATTTTCAGTTCTCTTTTACAAAGAAGTAGCGTAATCAGACTGTCGTTTCTTGATCTGAAAGTGTCGCAAGTGTCGTTTTCAGTCAAAAGAGAATCTCATTGTTCTTGATGGTCAATTATACTATTACTCTTGTATATGATTTGAATTAGTAGTTTTTCAAGTTTAGAAACTTTTTGGCGAAATCACATAATTGATCATTTGTCGACGTGTTTCGAACCAACTAGTGTGGTTCATCATCAGGACAAGTTGAAGAAACAGATCCAGTTTAGCGTGTTAAATAGTCTAAGCAGAGACTCCAACGGCTAAAAAGACTAACGGCTATTTTTCAACTTAAGAACCCCAGTCAATCCTCCTTTAACTAAAATAATATAATATTCTTTATAATTATTATTATATTTACGCAGTTCAGTAAACTGGGTAAAAATAAAACAGAACAGTGGTTAGATACTAAAATTAATCTATTTATTTATTCAAATTATTAATAATATATATATATAATAATTATCAATAACAATAAAATCTATATTAATGTAAGTAATTAAATTATTTATTAAATTAATTAGAAAAAATAAAAAGTAATTAGATCCATAGTTAGTTACCAAAATAAACCATTTAATATTTAAAAAATATTATTATATATATTAATATATATATATATAATTATATATATATTAAATATAATATATATATATAAATATATATATAATATATATATATTAATAGTTAATATATATAATTTAAAATAAACATATAATAAAATATCACATCTAAAATTAATAATAGTATTTTTCAATACCTAACATTCCAATAACATTTTATTTAATGTTTGGATAAAATAATATACATATTTAGAAAATTTTTATATCTTACTTTATTTATTAAGGTTAGTTTAAATTAACTTAGAATTAAATACAAATTAATTAAATGAATAAATGGAAAATTAATATTGAATAGTTACAAAAATGCATATTTTAATTCATTCATTAATTATAAATATATCTTTAAACATAGCATTAGGATGCTAAAATCTCAGGCTAATCGAAAGCTAAATAAATACCTTCCATTTTAAGGTAAGATCAATTACTATTAATCATATGCTTACAAATAAAACATATTATGTTAAATATTCATAAGTTGCCAACATTAAATAATCTTTGAATATATAGGGAACTAGAGGGGATTAAACCATAAGGACGAAAATCAAAAGAAGAACAAATCAAATCAAGAGTAAAGCAAGAAAATAATTAACAAACCCAAAGGAAAACCACTCTTAAGGAAAGGAAACACAGAGACCTAACCATGAAGGGACCGCGGAGGTTAGGACGACAGGGCTGGGACCCAACAGCTGCTGATCTTCCAGCCATCAACCCTATTAAGATTATTCGGCCTTTTTTCAATCTCCAGGGCCTCCCTAAACTTGCGATGGTGAAACTGAGCAACTCTAGCAATGACTTGAGCCTCTTTGATACATACATGATGCATCGTCTTCTCGGCATGTTCCGCTAGCGCAGAGGATTTGGTCCTACCATGCCTCAAGTCAGCTGAATGCTCACTAATCCTTTGATTGATAGAGCAACCCGACTCACCAATATATGGAATCCCACAAGAACAAGGGATGACATAGACGCCCTTCATGTCTTTAGGGTCAATAGGATCTTTTACAGATCTGAGGGAGCTACGGATAGTATTAAGAGGTCTAAAGTCGCGGGCACATCAAACTTTCTCAGAATCCTCGCAATCCTATCCATGGTCCCCTGGATATAAGGAAGGTTAACTCCCATGACCCGATCATTAGGATCCCTACGATCATTCCTTTTCAGACTCCTTAAAGGAAAAGGTCCATCTGAGCACTTATCACTTCAGGCTCATTGAAAATCGAAGGCGACTAGAGTCATCTTTAGTTTTTTCTCGACTCTTAAAAATTGAAAAAATAAGTTGTGTCAAAGCGTCTAAAATTTATTTTAATCGGAATAACATCATTGTTCCCTCGTTGGTCTTTAAGTTGAGAAAAATGGAGTCTACCAACCAAGGATTTCCCCTTGGAGGAAATCCTAGTCCTTTCTCCTCTTGGGGAGATGTTGGTGCACCCCATATGGCCACATTGTCACTTCCAGGGTTGACGATTGGTTTGCCCGTATGGCTCTTCTCTACCTCTTTCATTCAGAATATCTTAATTCCTGAACAGTCAAGTCAGCAACTAGGTGATACTAGAGTTACCCCCCAAACCTTCCACTTCGTCCGTTTCTCCCTCTCCTCCTTCCTCTTCTCTTGATGAAGCTGGTAAAGCTAAAGATCAAGTAACTGAGAAGAAGAAGAAGTGGAAATAGAAAAAGGAAAAGAAGAAGAAGGAGCCAAAAGCAAAAGGGGGAAACCATGTGTCATCTAGTGAAAATCCTCACTCCGGACCATCTAAACCTAAATCTCCATGTGTCATTTGCAAAGGAGATCACTATCATCGAGATTGTCCTTGCATCCCTCAGATCTTAAGGGACTGGTCTCCTCATTTGCACAATTTGGTGTCATCAACATCTGATGATCATGTTGAAAGTACACCGTCAACCAGTGAAAGCGAAGTATCTAGACAAAAAAGGAATCGCAAATTTCCTTGTAAACTATGTGAAGGCAATCACGCTATCCACTGTTGTCCCTTCCTAGACGAAGCCAAAAGAGTTTTGGATGAGAATCCTGCTTCACCACTATGGCTCCCTCCTGGATATAAGAAACTCTTGCTGAGTCCACCATTGGTTGAAAATCCGACTGACACACCATTGTGGTTAGTCGAAGTGTCTATCATTGAAAATTAACCCTTTGAATCCATACCTGACAAAAGTCAAAAGGTTGAGGCAGCAGTTGACCTAGTTTTCCCTTCAGAGGGATCATCTTCGAGTGATACCGTCATTGAAGAGAAAGAGAACGACACCGTTCAAATTATTTTCATAAACACAGAATCTGATGAACTTGGGGGAAGTCTACCCATTCCTTTACCACAGGAAGGAATTTCATCAGAGTCGTGTCCGACCGTCTATTCGGTCCCACCTCCAAGCATCCTAGTCGTTTCCTTCGATTGGAATCTACTAGGCAGACCCATTTTACCAACTAGTGTACCATTCCAAATCATTGTACAAGCTTACAGAATGGTCATGGCTGGTACCATCATAGATGAAGGGGCTTCTGTGAGTATCCTTTCCTCAACTGCTTGGAAAGCACTTGGTTCGCCATCACTTCTGCCTAAAATGAGAAATCTGACAGGCTTTGACAAAGGAACCAGTCGACCATTAGGGATCCTTCCCAATGTGCCCATTACTTTGAGAAGGAAATCTATTCACATGAACGTGATGGTAGTCTAAGGACCCCTAGATTATAATCTACTCCTTGGGCATGACTATATTTATTGCATGGGAGTTGTTGTTTCCTCACTCTTTAGAGTAATGTGTTTTCTGCATGAAGGCAGAGCGGTCAAGCTCGTAGACCAGATGTCATTCCCCGGTTCACACATAGCAAATAGTCAAATTCCATCCCTAAATGGTCTTTTCATGCAAGGAATGTCTCATCGATCTCCAGTTCGTCCACCTAATGAGCGCAAGTGATTCGGGAGGATATGGCTGAAACCGAGGGGGCATGCACCCTAGCCTACTTCGGTAGGGAAACTCTAGGTATAAAGTAGGTTTCCGTGGAGGAAAATGACTGGTCTGACACCCATCCTTACAGGAAATGGGAGTTAGACCAGAATAATATTCCCTCATCAAGGTTAGGAGGTTGGGATTTAGAACCACCCTGGTCCAGATGGACTAAGCGAGGAAGTGTTTCTATCTACGACGTGGATGCAAACTATCTTGCAAAAGTAAGAGCTTCTAGATGGTAACCTAGAAATTTTTCATTATATCTGGGGGCATGCAAACCTTTTTGCATGCAAGCGAAGAGCGACCATTTATTTTTTAAATTTTTAGGTCCTCTAACCCTTTAACTCGTAGGATTGGTCGTTTCCTAGCTTGCATAAAGAAAGGATCCGGGGCAAAGCTTTAAAAGGTGCAAGCTCCATAAAAAATGGCATCTTAGATGAGATATCCTTATTATATGACTGGCATGAGCAATTTTAACGCGGAATTCAAGCTCGTTAAAAAATAAACATAAGCGATGAGCAAATGTTTCCCCCAGAGTTTAAGCTCATTAAAAAATGAACCGATCACCAATAAATAACCATTCTGAATGCAATATCATCAGCTTTTGAGCCTTGGTCATGTTCTCACCGTCACCTCCACTTTGTTTTAGCCGATCATTTGCCTCCATTTGATTATTTACTCCTTTTGAGGAACATCTACGAAGAGTGATTCTGTTAGCCATCCTTGTGACACTGCCGTGATTGGAAAATTCCAAACCTTACCTGGAATCAACCGCTACCGGAAATCATCACTCGTTCCTCGGAAAACGAGTCTCCTTTAAGCTCTTTTCAACTAACTCGTAAAATATGAAAATATTGCCAAGAGATTAGCCTCTCCGGCTCGTTAAAGCCATTGGAAGTGCTATCCCTCCTCTAGATTTTAATCTTTTTGGACTTGAGGGATTATTACACAAAAGATTTAGCGCTTGTCTTGTTCGGCTCGTTAAAACTATCGAAAATTCATCCCTTTCATATTATTTTACCCTCTTTCAGACCTAAGGGATTATATGATGAAAAAGAATCATTGGAGTTTCCTTTCTGTCCCTTTCAGACTCTCTAAAATTGAAAAGAACCGAGTTACCTTTGTCGTTAAACTCGTTAAAACCTAATAGTGACAAACTTGTCCAAATGGCCGAGAACGAGTTTCACTGTCACTAGGCTCATTAAAACATAGCGACAGGTTCACCCGAAGGGAAAATTATAGAACAAGCATATGTTATCCTCCTCAAGATTGACAAAAATAAAGAGGTACTGGTTAGCAATGACTAGGGAAAATTGGGAAGAAAACTTGAAGAAACTTTATTGGTAGCAAGTTTCTCTTGAACATGACACTTTCTCTCCGCATCCAAGTCGGGTTGGGTTGTTCCGTTCACTGGTCATATCACCATTGGTCTATCACACCATCCATATTTGGGGTTAATGCTACCAATCTATTGTCAGTGTCGCCGATATGTTCAAGAGAAGTTGCTCAGAGAATTCACCTGTGTCTCATCCGCTGCAATACATTCACGCTCCATTCTTTCATGACCGCCACCCTGAACCCTGTATCATCAGATCGTTTTCACCTCCAAATCATTTGCTCCATTCTGTGTTGTAGATGTGGGATTCATTAAGGCCCTCCTATGACGGGTCACTTCTTGTCGACGACATCAACTCATTATCCAAGAAGTTGACTTAGTAACAATCCCTTTTAGTGCTTTGAAGCTTGCATGCCTCAATGGCAAGTTTCTCACTTTCGGCGATAGGTTTACATCAATGGCCTTCGGTCGAGAGATTTTGCGTGGTGTTCAACGCCAAGTCCTTTTTCACACCACACAAATTGTACTGTAGTACCTTGAGGGTCATTGTTATTATTGGTGACTCCTCTCACGCCTGTTAACAGCTTACATCATTGGCTAGTAATCAGGCGATGTATTTCCATGTTCGACTCCAGAACATTTTTCACATGGATCGAATTGTACTCCGAGTGAAGATGAAACAGGTTTTGAAGACCCCGGATCTAGTTTCATCCATTCGGGCTGCGATTTATTCAAGAATATAAAGACATCAAATGTACATCATTTCCGAACAGATGATCATCCAAATCAAAGGATGATGACTCCATCTGAATCATCAGTCTGCTACACAGACAGTTGTCTGTCCTATGTACATGAAAGTGAATTTATAAAGTTGAGCATGGGAATGCCCACCTCAGATAGATCATGAAAAATATTATGAAGATAATGTATTGTATTGCATCTTATTACAGATCGCCCCCCAGCTCGAAAAAACTTTAGATCCTCATGGTAAAGTATTTCACCCGACATCAAAAGATTAATGACCTCATGCTTTAGGGGGCAACTGTTATAGATATTTTTGGGCACTACAACCCCAATCATAAATGTCCATAAACTGAGGACTCCTAAGTCGCTAAAAGTGTTGCTTCACTACCTAAAGGAACAAGGTCAGCTTATTACATCATCTCCTAGAACTTCTCCACAGAAAACTGCTCAGAAATGGTCAAAATTGGACCATACTGAATGCCCAGTGCAGAAGGTGCGATGCATATCACCTTCCCAGTGTAAAGGGTGTGATGCATACTGGATGGCCCCTATGTAGGGTGTGATGGGCAAGAATGGACAAATGGCAAAGACAGTTTGCGAGGTGGAAGATCATAAAATCTTCCGAAAACTTCCCGTCTGACACTTGCCTCTCTGATTTCGACCAGGGATGAGTAAGAGATCATCAATCTCCAAGTGGAATCAATAACTATCAGAGAGAGGACAGTAATCAAAATCCCAGAAGCTGACTCACCCCCCTACAACCATCTATATATGGATCCCTCATCACAGAGATCCAGAGGCTCGAATATTGTATCTTGTAGAGAAGTGTTGTTGGTTTTCTGGTGTAACATCATAGTGTTGGGTGATCTAAGCTTTACCTGAGGTGAAACAGGGCTTTCTTGCTGGAGGATGACGCTGGGCCAGAACAATTGGTTGTAATCCTCTTGCTATTCTTGATATTAATAAAGCTATTCAAGTTTTCCTCCACATTCGTGTATGTTTGATTGTATATGCATTTGTGTGGTTGATACATATCTGGTCATGTGTTGTTTATGAATATAGATCTTTGTTCTTCGATAGTATTATGCTTCTTTGATTCCACAGGTGCTCTCTAAAGCTGTGTAGACAAATAAGGAGCGGCAAAGATCTATTGAGAAGGAGAGGAACCGAGCAAGGAACCAAGCGCAAGACAAAGTTTGGTGTCCTCTATTTCCCTCTTGTCTATTTTTCATAAAGGAAAACGAAAGTAGTTTTAACTTGTTTGTTTCTAAGATAGCTACCCGTCTTAGTGGGAATAACAGCTCTAAGTGGACACTATTCTCGGTAACAAACATGTCAGGGGATCTCCATGATAACAAGTCCCAATTAGACCTCAAACCGTTTAGTGTAGGAGTCCCAACAGTGGGTCATACGGAAATTGTAGGTTTTAACCCCATACAGAAATTACCTGCATATGAATTCTAAATGACAGAAAAATAAACAGTGCGAGAGCATAACACATAAAAACACATATGCACAGAGATTTTCCCCTGGATCCCAAAACCGGGACTACCAGCTTGATTTTTCATTATATTGATTTCAATGTTACAATACATATTTATACATGCTGAAGTGTCCAATACCATGGACCGAAAAAACATCACGTCCAATACCATGGACCAAAAACCATCACATCCAATACCATTGACCGAAAACCATTGCGTCCAAAAAACATGTGCAAAAATCATGCACAAAACCATAGGTGGGTCTGCCCAACCTAACATAGGGTCCAAAGCCAAAATTTTCCGGGGCGCTGCC
>APFE031205023.1:0-28176 GCA_000404065.3 Pinus taeda
TTAGATGTTAGATCTTTTAACACTTTTTAATGGAGATTTTTAACTTATAGATAGATTTTATTACTCACAAATTTACATAGATATATGGCGATGAATTAGAATTGTAGATCTATTAGTACTTTCTCCTGTGTGAGTATTTTGGTGCAAATAGACTTGGAATAGTAGAAGTTTTCTCTTTATTTTCTAATAAAAAAAGTTGTGAGGTTTTTGTTTTAATTAAAAGATAAACACTATTATAATACTATGGCTCATTATATATGACATATATTTATAACCATGTTCATATAACATATATGACTTTTTTAAATAATTAATATAATATAAAAATACAAAATACCTAACTACCTCTAAAATAAATAGGTAAATGATATTTAATATAATAAATATAAATATTAAATTGTTTTAATATAAATAATATGGGTTATGAATATAGGTAAATGTGGCAACTTATTAATTTATTTTCTAAATGAAATTATTTAATAGTATTTTTAGCTATTTAATTTGAATATATATTTATTTTACATTTTTGATCAAAAGTAATTTATTTCATTATTTCATGATCTTTATTATTTATTAGTAAAATAAACTAAATCGTGAGTAAATGTTTACATTTATTTTATAATACATTTTATATTGTTAGTATGAAAAAAATAAAAAATAAATAAATTATAACTTTATTTTTTTATATAAGTAAGAGATGAACCTTCTATTAATCTGATCAAATTACATAATATACAGAGTGCCCCAGATGGCAGGGGTGGCCAAAACTAGTGACCGAAGCTTACAAGATTCTTACAAACAGCATAAAGTGGTGCCTACTGCGTCCACGAGACGGACCCGGTGGCAACAAAGAAAAGTCCACTAAATAGAACGGGTTTGAAACCCTTAGGAAACAAGAAGGAACCAATCCTCGCCGTTGAAAACCTGCCCCTAATCCAATGGCCAACAAGAAAAAAGAATCCACAAAGGGACCCACAATCAGGCAACCAGCACAACCAATCTGAGTCGTTGAAAGCGAAGTCCCGATCCAATGGCCAGTGGGGATATTGCGTGGACGAGAAGCACAGAGGTTAACCATGTGATGAGAGCGGTTTTCTCTCACCTCTCGTAGCCATGTGTTACCCCCTGAGTGGAATCGCATGCATTTTCCACAAAACTAGATACCAGCCATGTCCTGCGTGATATACCAAATCAAATTTTGGAGTTTTGTGTCCATGGTTTCGCGGAGAGCCCGGGGTCCATATAGGGACCCATCGTGGACCCCATTGCCCCTTGCAGAATGGACCTGACCTCAACTTTAAACTGGGTCCAAAAAATAGAAACAGGTCCGAAGCCCTAAGGCAACAAGCCCGCTCCATCTCAGCCATAGAATACATAATCCCGATACAATGATCATGAGGGATATCGCATAGATGAAAAGCGAAGAGGTTAACCGCTCGATGAGAGTAGTTTTCTCTCACCTCTTGATACCACGTGTTACCCACTGAGTGGAATCGCATGCACCTACCAAAATACCAGATACCATCTAAGTCCCATGCGAAATACCACTTATGGTACTATGTTCAAGGTTTTTTGAAAAAGCCAGAACATTCCCACAGACCTTCCTGAGCCTTCCACCTAGAGTCGCCAATAGAGACCCGTTGAGCCAAATACACCCAGGCAGTCCGTTCTGTGTCACTTCCCAACTTGAAAACTTCGTCATTCATCCGAAAGTGAACAAAGTTGTGGAGAGCAACCATATCCCAAAATTGTGGATGAATTAGGTGATATCAACCTCACTCCTATCTCCGGAACCTTCAGTCAGCATTGTTCATCCACAAATCTCAATCTTTGGTTGCCAGGATGAAATAGCCCTCTCAGAGTTTCCCTTCAGGTAACAACTCCCATGCATGTCGAGAATCACTATCCTTATTGAACATTCCTTCGTCGTCCCACCGATCTGCAAACATATTTGCCTTCGTTCTAACATGAACAAATCTAATCATTTTAAGGGTCTGCAAGTGACAGTGGATACTGTGAAAAGCATGCAATAGCTTCCAGTGCTTCGACACTTTATCTGGCAGAGTTTCGTTGTGAATCTTCTTGGCTGCTCTAATGATCAAATTCAAATCTACTTCAATGATAACATTCTGTAAATTTTCCTCCACCAAGATCTCCAAGCATTGATCTAATTCCAGAAGTTCAGCCATGTTATTGGTACCCTTTTGCAAGTGGCCATGGAAGATATATTTTGTTTGCCCCTGAGGATCTCTTATAGCACCCCCAAAGCCAGCTTCCCCTGGATTTCCCTTAGAAGCTCCATCAATGTTTACTTTGAAGAAGCCCTGAGGAGGGGGGTGCCTCTACTGGCCCCTCTATTAATTGTTCTCACTTCCTTCCTTATTCCTTGAGGATTGATGGATTGAAGGCCCAAATTAAGAATAATAATCTCCTCGTGAGGCAGAGGGGGATTCGTGGGAATTGAACTCAAAATGATTTTAATTGTTTCTTTAAGCTTTTTTAGAATTTGATTGATTATGTGGTGTGGCTCGCTAGCTTTATTTATGAAGATCTCCCTATTGCATTCTTTCCAAACATTCCAAATGATAAATCCTGGTACTAGCATCCAAGCTTTTTTTATGATCTCATTCTCTCACAAGTGCTTCCTCTAGTTTTTCAGAGTGTTGCATATGCTGAGACTATCCCTGTCGGTTTTTCTGAAGTTTGAGGCCACTTAGTCCAACACCTTAGCAGAAAAATAACAAAGGTTGAGCAAGTGTTCAATCGTTTCCTCATGTGAGCTGCATAGGTGACATTTGGAAGGGGCACTAAAGCCTTTCTTGAGAAGGTTTTCCCAAGTTAGGATCCTTCTTTGGTGCACAAGCCAGATGAATAACTTTATTTTCATCCAGTGAGGAGTTTTCCAAAGCTCCTTCTAGACTTTATCAGCATTTACAAAGTTGAATCCCATGGTTGCTTTTTTTGCCTCTTTGAGGTTAAAGTTACCTTCGTTATTATTCCCCATCTTAATTGGTCATGTGAGGAGGAAACCAGAATCTGTCTGTGCTTAATTATAACTTCATTTTCAATTGTAATAGTTATTATTAATTATAAAAAGAATTAATATTTTAGTTAAACATATATATATATATATATATATTAAAACAACATGTCATAAAATTCTTGATCACTTACATTTTTCTACATTTTTTTATATAAAGATTATTAACCAAGAGATAGGCTTTATTACTCATTTACACAACAAAACAAATATACGGTGAAGAAATAGAATGGTAGATCTACAATTCCTTTCTCATATACAAGTATTTTTTTGTGAATAGACTTTTGGGATTGTCGAAGTTCGAAATTGCAACTATATTTTGTTTCTAATAAAAGATTGTGATATTTTTTATCTATTGAAAAAAATATAAACTTTATTACAATATCGTGGCCTATCACATATGACATGGATATTCATAACCATATTCATATGTCACACATTGTTTAATTAAAAAGAAAACAAAAAAGAAAATAACTAGTAAAATAAATAAACAAAATGTATTTAAATAATATAAAATATAAAATATCCCATATCGTGGTGACAGCGGAGGAATGGAGTCATTGAGATCCATGTCATGGTTAGCATATCTATAGAAAGGATGGTGAGGAGCATTGTATCGACCCTCAAACACTTGCCAATCTTTGCAAGGTGGCCATATGCATGCAAGGAAATAATGAAGAGGAGAGGGACTAGTGTGATAACTTCTGCCTAGAATTTTATGTCTTGAGTTTGATCTGAGTGAGAGGCAATGTAGTTATTTTGGTTATAGGTTCAATGGAATAATCAGGTGCACTCTCGAAGATTCCCCCCCGAAGCCTTTCTACGGGGTGCACCAGGTCTCTCCCGATATCAAGTGCCTAACTTCTGCGGGTATGTTTTATTACTATATTCTCCCTTTGTGATCCCTTCGCTTAATTTCTGTATGATAATTTGTGGGAAACAAGACTTTGAGACAATGTTTTAGGTTATAAAGACTACATTATGAAAATTTTTGAAGAAAAGCGTTGGCTTCTCTAAAGGACAATCTTAGTTTGGTCTAATTGTTTCTCTTAGTTATGGTATTTTACTCTCCCATATGCAAATGTACTTGGAGTTTGAGCATTAGCACTCAATCTGTACTCCCTACATGGGTGATTAGGTTTTATTTGTATTTTCCTTGTTACTCTCATTTGTATATAAGAGAAGAGCTCCTCTAAGAGAGTATTCCTCCGAATGGATTATGTGTTTTATTCTCCGAAGGCTCAAGGAGCCACTCGTTGATTATGTTCGCATTTATCACTATCCCCATGTCATATTCAATGGAAAACATTTGTTTTATTGGTTAGATGATTATAGCTATGTGGACTTATTTTGTGATACTCCTTGAAGTTTCAACTATTGGTGCACATGTGAGGTCCTTTAGCTAACTTACTTGCACCAAGGCAGGGTTTGTGGGTTGTCATTTGAATGAACCGATTCACTGTCACTGTCAATTAATTTTTAGTATGGCATGACCTTCCTCTCGTAGAGGAACCATGACAGGAGAGGCTCGGGGTCAAAGTCTTCATGTGAGAACTTCGACATGGAGGTAGTCAACCTTAGCCATGTCATGTTCATGGTCAAGCCGTAGATTGACCTCTGGTATTTTTCATGAAGCAGCTCACGATTACCAGATTCACACTGAGCCTTAGGTTTTCTAACTCATATCTCGGTGGGAAGTGGAACTGAATCAACATGCAACACAAGAAAATATGGTTGTTGAGGAATAGATGGAGTTTGTACGAGACCTTGGTCATACCATAGGTCAATACTCTTAGTATAAATAAATCGTCTACCTATATTGACCTATGAAAAATATTTTGGTAGGAACCCTGTCTACTGTCACAACCGGTTTGACCAAGATCAATCTGGTTCTTCCAAAAATTCATAAAGAATTCCAGCTTATCCAATTTCATATCTAGCAGCATAATGCTCACATGAGCCATATAGAAAAGAATATTTTGTGTCTCCCTCAAACGAAACTTCCTAGCTTGAACACAAAAGATCCGACCCCATTCGACTCTTCTGATGATGAGTAGCATGTCATGCCTAGTTGTTTTACAAGTTTTGTTGTGCATAAATGCAAGATTGTCTGACTTTGATACTATGTCTTAGATATTTACATACTTTATGATTTTAGGATAGTCACACATATATAGGTTTACAAAATAGTCAAATTCTTTTTCTTTTAGATAGCTTATAATGCAGTAAGGTGGCCAGCAGATCTGATTTCACACTGAGAATATTGAGGCCACCTTACTATCTAATTATACTTATAATCTACCTTTTTAACGAATGAATAAAGAAAGTCTCGACAAACTTTATATATATATATAAACAAATAATAAAATAATATATTTAATCCATACATAAATAACCTAGAGTATATTTATATAATAAAAATTAATATTAAGGATATTTAATAATAAATATAGTGGGACTAATATGATATACACAAATGTAGGTAAGGTAGTTTCTAAATTCTTAAAACATGTGTTATTTTCAATGTTTTTTTTTAGCTATTTAATTTGAATATTATTTTTTTATTTTAGTTTTTTCTCAACATAGTTTAAAAATTAAAACATGTGTTATTTCAGAGTTTTTTTTAGATATTTAATTTGAATATTATTTTTTTTATTTTTTTCTCAACATAGTTTATTTCTAAATAAATTCTTAACGATAACTTTCGTGGAATATTGGACATGATAGGATGGGATACTAATATGAATAACTATGGAAATGGGAATAATAATAACTATGGAAATGAGAATAATAATAACTATGGAAATCTTCATTTTGTTATATTTTATTTAGTTATTGGATGATCTTGATTATTTATTAGTTAAGTAAACTAATTTGTCAATAAATATTGATAACATTAAATATTTTATTTTATAATACATTTTATATGAAATAATATTAATAAATATTAAATTATAATTTTATTTTAAAATTATAATAATATTTAATTATAAAAATTCTATATTTTAGTTAAACGTGACAAAATTCTTGATCATACATATTTTTTATGAAAAATTGTTAACTCATATAGATATAATTATTAACTTTATATATAAATTATTAACTTTACTTAACAAAACATATGAATGGTGATGAAGTAGAACTACAAGTACTTGTACACTTTTGAGATTATAAAAGTTCAAAATTGTAAATCTCTTTTGTTTTTAATAAAAAAATTGAGAGTTTTTTTCTTGAAAAGAAAAGAAAAAGATAAACTTTAGTATTATAACATAGCATATTAGATGTGACACACATATTCTTAGATATAATCACATGACATTTATAAAATCATAACCATATTCATATGATACACATATATATGAATTTAACTTAATATGATACACATATATATAAATTTATTAATTTAATTAAAACAGAAAACAAAAATATAACTACTTTTAAAATGTATAAAGTACATTTAAATAATATGAAATATAAAATAATATAATAAATAATAAAATAGTATATTAAAACAATATAAAAAATAATCTAAATATATTTAATATAATAAATATGAATATTAAAAATATTCAATATAAATATAGTAGGATTAATATGATATACACCAATGTGGGCAACTTAGTTTTGGATGGTTTTAAAACATGTATTATTAAAAAAGATAGCTATTTAATTTGAATAATTTTTTTTACATTTTGTTTAAAAATAATTTATTTTATTCATGACCTTTAGCATGAATTACTATATAAAGCAAATAGTCAATTAATATTGATTATTTTATTATATATTTTTTATATTATTAATATAAAAAATATTAATAATAATTAAATTATAATAGTTATTATTAATTAAAAAACATATTTTAATTAAATATATATACATTAAAAGAGCATGTCATTACATTTTTGACCATGGAGATTTTTCGATACTTTCTATATAGATTGCTAATCCATATATAGACTTTATTACTCACATCCTTACACATCAAAACGGATATATGGCCATGCAAGTAGTCTGGTGCAAATAGACTTTTGTGATGATAGAAGTTTTAAATGGTAATTTTTTTGTTTTTCTTTAAAAAAATAAACTTTATCACAATACATTGTCTTACTATACATGACATATATTTATAAATATATTGATAGTTTATATATGATATTTTTTTTCTCTAATTTAATTTAATTAAGAGGACAAAAAAAAATATAGCTAATTCAAACTAAATAAAACAAATATATTTAAATAATTTAGAATATAAAAATAATAAAAATCATTAATAATTAATAATATTTAATAGTATATTAGATAAATAAATAATATATTAAATAAAATATATGTTTAATCGGTAGATAAATAATCTAAAATATATTTTTTTATTTTTAATTTAAATAAAATATCAATATTTAATATATTTAATATAAATATAATAAAATTAATATGATATACACAAATGTAGGTAGATTTAGTTTGTAGATACTTAGAAATGTGTTATTTTAAAGTTTTTTTAGTTGTTAATTAATTAATTAAATATATATATATATATAATTCTTGAAGGAATGTTGAACACCATAGATACATACTGTTTTATTTGGAATTTTTGTTTTAATGAATAATTGATGAATTTTCAACGAGTTATGTGATCTAAGTGAAAAAATCAACGAGTTTTGGGTGGAGGTGACGAAGAAGGTGGAACAGCAAACAACCAGGGTTTTAGTCTGCTGCTGAGGTTTTTTTCCATGGAAAATCGTAGAGGAGGGAGGTCCACTCCCTCCTACGAGGAAGCGGTGGCTAGTAAGGGCAAGGAACTTCTAGAAAATGGCAGAGTTACCATTGAGGAAGGAAGAAGAAACACAGAGGAAGAAATAGAAGGTACCAAATAGAAGGAGAACAATGGAACAAAAGACAAGGAGGAAGATGACAAAAAACAGGGAGCTAAAGAAAAAAGACAAAAGGGACCCTGTAAAGCCAAAGCTAAAATCACACCCAGAGTGGTTTGAAATGACCCAGCACTGTAGGTGCATAGGCACCACATGTGAACTTATGCAATCATCTGTAAATTCATGGGTTTATGGCTCACTAAAAAAGCCTTACAAACATGGATAAAATACCATTGGAAACCTAAAGGGAGTATTGATCTACAGCTTGGGTCAAAGGGTTTCTTCACGGTGTTGTTCACAAACATTGAAGATAAAGACAGAGTGTTTGAAGGAGGGCCCTACTTCTACTCAGCAGCAAGTCTTTATATGAGGCCATGGAAGATGAATTTTGTGCCGAAGCGAGAAACGTTTACTTTGGTCCTGGTCTAGGAGAGACTTTATTCTCTACCTCTTGATTACTGGAAAATTGAATCGTTAGCTACCATAGGCAACAAATTAGGTCAGTTTGTTAAAGCTTCTGAAGCTACTAGAAGGGGAAAATACACCTCCTTTGCAAGGATATGTGTGGAGATGGATTTATCCAGAGTTCTTCCAGAAAAGGTAATCCTGGGAGTTTTTGATGAAGAATCGGTGCAAACAATAGACTATGAGCACATTCCATTTAGGTGTTGTAGATGCCATGAACATGGGCACCTACTCAGGGACTATCCTCTTAGCAAAGTAGACAACAAAACCAAAACTAATACAATGAAAGACACTGATAGTTCTCACAAAGTGGTACACAAAGGAAAAGGCAAGAGAAAAGGGCCAAAGCAACAACAAAAGGAGGAACAACAGGTTATTCAGAACCAGTTTCAAGTTCTCAACGCGAAGGAAGAATTATTAGCAGAAGATCAAGCAAGGGAAGGAAGTCAGGGAGAGAGGGAGAAAGGAAAAAAAT
This sequence comes from Pinus taeda, assembly GCA_000404065.3. Lineage (NCBI taxonomy): Eukaryota > Viridiplantae > Streptophyta > Pinopsida > Pinales > Pinaceae > Pinus > Pinus taeda. The sequence continues at coordinate 8,852 of APFE031205023.1, forward strand.
AAGGAACAAACACAGGAAAATGATAAAAAGAAAGAGATCATGATATGTGATACAAAACCGGAGATGGATTAGGAAATGACCCAAAGTGAGATGGAACTGTAGGACAATAAGCTTCAGGAGATTCCGGACAGAGAACACCTAGATCTGGAGGGGTTCTTATTTTAGGGAATAACAGGTGGGTAGAATCATTACCACAAGAAGAGTTCAATAGAATACAACAATTGTGTTTGTGGAGAACTCAAGCCAAGGGTTCAGAGGGGAAAAAATACGGGCAGGCAGAGCAATGAAAGAGTGAAACCGATAAAAACAACTCCAAGTTTAGCACCTAGAAACCCAAGAAAGAAAAGAGGCAGGAAAAAGCAAAATGAGCTATTGATGGAATGTGGAAAGCTCATGATAGACTCAGGTAAGATGAAAGATCTAGCCAGCTACTTCTTTACTAATCTTTAAATATGAAGTTTACATCTTGGAATATTAGAGGTCTAGGCAGTAAAAGAAAATAGAGAATGCTTAGTAATAGACTGAAACATGAAGCTTTGGATATAATTTTTATCCAGGAGACGAAATGTTCCATTCAAAATTTAAAACAAATACATAGTAAATTGCTCAGTAGATTTGAGTTTCTAGAAGTTAAATTAGAAAATTCAGTAGGCGGTATTCTCACTCTTTGGAATCCCCAAAGAATAAGCATAATAGATGTTGAGGCATCTAGAAATTATTTATCAGTAATCATTCAGCCTATTGGAGATAGGGAAACCTATCTAGTCACAAATGTTTATGGCCCTCAAAGGATAGATGAAAAAATCTAGTTTATAGAATCCATTGTGGATCTTAGGGATAGACATGCAGAGATACCTTGGATTATGGGAGGGGACTTCAATATGATCAAATCACTTTCTAAGAAAAAAGGGGGAACCAGAACTCTAAACAAAGACTCTTTGGCCTTTCAAACCTTCTATGATAACATGAAGCTAGTTTACTTGGAGACAAATAATGGACGCTTTACATGGAATTATAAAAGAGGACGAGAGTCTCAGGTAGCCTATAAGTTAGAAAAATTCATAATCTCTTAGGACCTTAATGTAATAGACAAGGAAATAATACGGAGGGTTCTCCCCTTTGGAGGCTCAGATCACTGGCGAATGCAAATGGACATTCAGGGCATAGGGACACCTCAGAATAGACCCTTCAGATTTGAGAATATATCGCTTTTGTACCCAAAATTTATGAGCAATATTGAAAAATGGTGGGTAGAAGATTTGCAGATTTAGGGAACAAGAATGTTCCTTCTACATAAAAGATTAAAGCACATCAAGATGAGACTTAAGGATTGGAACAAGAAGGATTTTGGCAATATTTTTGTTGAAAAGAAATCGGTTGAAAACAAAATGCAAGAACTCAACCAAGTCATGATCAAAGAAGGCTTTGATAAAGAAAAAAATGAGCAACTCGAGAAACATCATCAAGACTGGGAAAACTTGTGTAAACAAGAGGAAATATACTGAAGACAAAAGTCTAGAGTTTAATGGCTAAAAGAGGGAGAACGCAATACCAGGTTTTTTCACAGATCCACCATGGCCAAAAGAGCTTACAATAAGATCTCTTCGATCAAGAACGAGGAGGGGTAGATTCATCAATCCCATCAGGGCATAGACGCTGTGTTGGTTCAATACTTCTGTGGCATAGCCCAGGAGAACAACCCAGAAAGAGATGATTTCATCAAGGACCTGACCACACATATTTCTAAGCTGGTGTCCACAGAGGACAATTTCAACCTTAACAGACCAATTTCTAAAAAGGAGGTGAGTGAGGTCCTCAAAGAAATGTAGAATGGCAAAGCACCGAGCATGGATGGATTCAATGTGGACTTCTCTAAAGCCTGCTGGAATATTGTTAAATAGGATATATTGGAGGTTATTGAGGATTCTTGGTTGAATAAGACTATTTTGAAGGTTCCCAACACCTCCTTGATCTCCTTGATTCCTAAACAGGACAATGCCCGAACACCGGAAAAGTTCAGACCCATTGCTTTATGCAATTTGGTCTACAAGATCATATCCAAGGTAGTGGCCAACAAACTCAAAGCTTTGCTTCCTTCTCTGGTATCGGGGGAACAATCTGGTTATGTAGAAGGTAGATAGATTCTAGACAACATTATTCAAGGTAATGGGGTGGTTCACTTGTTAACTAGCAAGAGGAAAGTTGGAATGATCATGCAACTGGATATAGACAAAGCATATGATAAAGTAAAATGGACCTACATCAGAAAAGTGCTTATTGCATTTGGTTTTGATCATAATTGGGTCAGATGGGTCATAGACCTCATGACTTCTTCTAGCTTTTCAATTCTGGTGAATGGCTCTTCCTCGTAGATTTTTCTTCCTTCAAGAGGCCTTAGATAGGGAGATCCACTCTCACCCTTTCTCTTTATCCTCATGATGGAAGGACTCGGTCGTTCTATCAAGCAAGCTAGATTAATGGGTAAAATCCAGGGCCTTCAACTAACAGAGAATGGACAAGTTTTGACTTACCAACAATTTGTAGATGACACCTTGTTACAGGATATCCCCACAGTCAAGGAGGCTTTAGCATTCAAAAAAATACTGAATGACTTTGCCATGGCAGCAGGTATGGAAGTCAATCTATCGAAATGAAAAAATAATTTCTTTAATACCAATATTGATACTCAAAGAAATATCTCTAGAATTCTTGGCTTTCAAAGGGAATCCCTCCCTTCTAAGTAGTTAGGAGTTCCTCTAACTACAAAACCTTTGCATAAGAGTATTTGGGAACAAATGATCAATAAGATGCATGATAAGGTCAGGAAATGGACCATTAGATCATTAAATCTGGCTCGAAGATTAGTGCTAACAAAATCGGTGCTCCAATCTATCCTGGTTTTAATGCTTTCAGCTCTCCCAGCACCAAAAGGAGTTTTGTAGCAACTCAGAAACATTCAAAGAGACTTTCTCTGGGGTAAGGAGGAGACTAGAAAGAAATGGGCCTTAGTCTCTTGGGAAAAGATCTGTAAACCCAAGAACCTAGGGGGCCTAGGATTGGATGATCGAGAAATTCTCAACAACGTTCTAGGGGCCAAACTCTGGTGGCATTGGTTAAAGATCCCAAGCCTCAATGGGCATGTATTTGCAAAGAAAAATATGACAACTCTTGGCATCATACTGATCTCATAAGGATGTCTGGAAATATAAGGGGCTCATCCATCTAGACCAAGGCCTGGAAGAATAAAGGCTTAGTACAAAGAAACAGTTTTTGGGAAATTAGAGAGGGAGATCTTGCACTATTCTGGGAGGATAAATGGCAACAAAAACCAACATTGTTAAAAGAGGACTCTTTGGGCCTTAAGCATGAAACAGATAACAAAGGTTTAATAAAAGTAAAAGATTTCTAGGATCACAGCAACACTTCAGGCAAATGGTGAACTTGGAGAAACATAGACTGCAGGGATGATAGGCCCCTGTTAACAAAATTAGAAGCACTCATAAGAATATTGAAACAAAGAATGATTTGAGTAACTAGGGGGCACGACCAACTAAGATGGGGAAATAATAAAGAACGCATGTTTAATCTTAAAGAGGCTAAAAGCATTCTCCTTGAGCTGGAGTCCCAAGCTCTGGTCAGAATCTGGTAGAACCTATGGACACACCAGGGATGGATGATGATTACACTCTTCATGTGGTTGGTGCATCACAAGAAAATATTGACTTGGGACAATATCAGGAAAATGGGTATCCTGGGGCCTTCTAGATGCCAGCTCTGTGAAATCCAAGAGGAGACAATGGATCATCTTCTCAATAGCTACACTTTCACATCTAGGTTATGAGATAGTTTTTCCTCCATCTTCCAAAAGACAGACATGGACAAAGAGAGTATCATTAACACCCTAAGCAACTGGAAGAATCTTTTTTCAGATAATGAAGTTCTTATTTGTGCTTGGGCTCTCATGCCAAGTTTCATCATATGGAATTTCTGGAAAGAATGAAACAAGAGGATTTTCAAAAATGAGAAGAATCCCTCTCTTCACCTGTTTAAGCAGATCCTAAAACAGCTTAAAGAAACGGTTGGCACCACAGTGAAAAATCTCCCCAACAATCCTCCCTCAGAGGTTGAAAAGAAAATTCATAGGCAGTTGGGTTTACAGGGGCTAACTCCTCAAGGTCTGTGCAGGAAATTTATCCTAAAGGAAACTGAAAAGGATTTCTGGCATCCTCCCATGAAAGGTTTTTTAAAGTATAACATAGACGACGCTTCAAAAGGCAATCCAGGCACTACAGGTTTTGGAGGGGTTCTGGGAGATGAACATGGGGACATTCTTTTCCATTTCCATTGTCATTTAGGAAAAGTGACCAACAATATGGTAGAATTAATGGCTCTGGAAAAATGTTTAGAACTTCTAAATCAAGACAACTGCGTAAATGTGATTATAGAAGCTAACTCTAAGTTAGTGATTAACTCGGTCAAAAGAATCAGTTTTGGAATAGAGCTGGCAAAAGTCTCCAATCACTGGAGATTAATCCATGTATTTCAAAGAATTCAGGGTCACCTTCAGGGACTACGTATGGTAAGATTCAACCACGTTTGTAGAAAGGCCAACAAATTGGCAGATATACTGGCAAACCAAGGGGTGAGCTGTAATGATCGCAATGTTTCAATGGGATGACAAGTTGTGCCTCAGGGCAGTCTTAAAAGCATCTACCACAACCAAGCGGAAGAGGACAAAGAATTGTATTGAAACAAAGCTGTAGAAGTAAGGTCTCTATGATTTGGTCACTACATATGTCACTAATTTTGGTCAGACAAGTCTTTAGTGAGAGGTAGGACGGAGATGGCCTCAAGAGCACAGGTAATTTCAATGTCAGAAATCTCTGGTGTTGGGTGGATGGGCTTCTCAGTTTGGTGGGTAGCTGCATAGAGGGAAGAACCAACATTAATTTTGGTTTCGAGTTCAAAAATATGGTCAAGAAGACAAAGGAAGAGGATCAAGTCTTTGCTTGTAGCCATTCTAGACCTTATTTCCCTTTTCGGAGGACAAAACCGCTTCCCGAGTGGTATGGGTTTGATCGTACCATTCTGAAGCAGGAAGTGGTTTGCGTGTTTTGGGAGCGATCCCATACAACATTTGACACGTGGTGGGGGAACGATATTGTAAACTGCCCATATCGCACTCTAAAGATCTCTACCCTAGAGTAGCACGATACATCGATCAACCATTGGATGCTGAGGTATGGATCAACGATTAGGATTGATTGTGTAGCTTTGTGGGGCCGAGGGTTGAAGTTCCGTTCGCCTTCTCGGAGCGAAATTATCCTTCAAAGTCGTATTAAGAAAGGGGATTGGAAAATCACAATGAAAAAGGTAGGTTTAAAAAGTGATGGCACGAACAATCGCATGGATTCTCATGTGTACGACCATTCTTTCAACACAAAGAGGGTTTGTATTCCAAAGGTTTTGATGGTTATATGTATTGGGTTGGGGGATTATAACTTAGGCAGTTAGAACCAAAATTATAAGTCCACAATGCTTGGTGGATGATTGTAAACTATGTAAAATATTTTTGGCTTAATGATATAGAAGGATCGTCTCTTGCTTCAGCGAAAAAAGAATAATTGATGAATTTTTTATTATAGTTTATTTCATTATTATTTAACCATTTTTATGATTTATTAGTGAAGTAAAGTAAATAGTGAGTACATATTTATTAATATTATAATATTTATTTTATATTACATTTATAATGTTTATATCAAAATTAATAATAAATAATTAAATTATAACTTTATTTTAAGTTATAATAGTTATTATTAATTATAAAAGGAATTAATGTTTTTAGTTTAAACATATATATTAAAAAAAAACTTGTCACAATTTTTTTTATCAAGGAGATTTTTCTATATTTTTTTATGGAGATTGTTAACTCATAAATAGACTTTATTACTCATGACTTTACACAACAAAAAATATATATAGTGATGAACTATAATCATTGATCTACAAGTACTTGCTCTACTAGTATTTTGGTGAAAATAGACTTTTGGGATCATAGAAGTTCGAAATTGTAATTCTCTTTTGTTTATAATACAAGATTGAGAATTGTTAGTTAAAATTAAATAATACACAGTAAATGTGTATATTCACATCAAATAATGTTACATATAAATACATCTAGTGTTGTCTCAAGATAGGTAGACTATCTTGGACACACAATCACCTGGTTGAGAGAATATCTCAACCACACGCCAATTTAGCAAACATCTAGATCTTAAAAAATCATAAGGAATACGAATAGTCTCCTTTACATAGAAAGAATCACAACAGACACAGGTAATAATTAAATTTATAAATCGCCCCCTTAATGACTACTTGTCTCAATCTCAATATGCAAAGTCTAGCTGTGGTCAAACGTGATAAAAGAATATGTCAATGTCCATATAAAGGAACAACCATCTATTGGAATGCATGGGTGCCTAACCACTAAAACCATGAGCCTACTAGGATACCCTTTGTATACATGGTTTTATCAACCGTTATAACCACATAATTGTACTTGTACTTACAAATTACCCACCATCATCATCATCGTGGGTTTTCGCGGATTACCCATAACCATGCTCTGGGTTTTATTGTCTTACACTTAGCCATGCGTAGGGTTTTCTCGGCTCACCCTAAACCATGCCAAGGGTTTTGTCGGCTAACCCTAAATCATGCCTATAGGAATCCTTGTCCACTTCACTCTCACACGTGTTTTTTGGCTTACCACAAAGCGACACTGCAAAGTGATTTTCGACTTACCACAAACCCACAATCACAAATTGGTTTTAGGATTAACATGAACTTCATGGGGGTACACATGCCTCATGAGGCTAACATTAGAAATTCCAACTCTTGGATTTACTAGGTGTATACAATGCAATGACCACTACAAAACATCCTAGACTTGATTACTAATAAATGTATGTGACACATACTACACGACCATGAGTCTATTCTCCAAACACAAACAAACTTTCAAGCCCATTTGGATCCTTTGCTACTCATCTTAGATACACCATACTACTCATATGCTCGAACACACCACTGTTTTCCCACTTGAATATCATATGCTTTCTTCTCATGACTTTACAAAACAAAATATATATATGGTGATGAACTAGAATCATTGATCTACAAGTACTTCGCCCACTACTAGTACCTTGGTGCAAATAGACTTTTGGGATCGTAGAAGTTCAAAATTGTAATTCTTTTTTGTTTATAATACAAGATTGATAATTTTTAGTTAAAATTCAATAATACACACTAAATCTATATATTCACATCAAATAATGTTACATATTAATACATCTAGTGTTGGCTCAAGATAGGCAGACTATCTTGGACACACAATCACTTGGTTGAGAGAATATCTCAAAAACACACCAATATAGGAAACATCTAGATCTTAACAACTCCTAAGGAATAGGAAGAGACTCCATTACACAGTAAGAATCAAAACTCAGACAAGTAGGAATTAAATTTCTAAGTCACCCCCTTAATGAGTACTTGTCTCAATCTCAATATGCAAAGTTCAGTTGTGGTCAAACATGATAAAAGAATATGTCAATGCCCATATAAAGGAACAACCATCTATTGGAATGCATGGGAGCCCAACCACTAGAACCACTAATCTACTAGCATGCCCTTCGCATATACGGTTTTGTTAACCATTATAACTGTATACTTGTACTTGTACTCGCAAATCGCCCTCCATCATCATCATCATGGGTTTTCGTGGATTACCCATAGCCATGCTCTCGATTTTATTGGCTTAGCCTCAACCATGCCCAAGGTTTTGTTGTCTCACCCTAAGACATACAAAGGGTTTTGTTGGTTGACCCTAAATCATGCCTATAAGAATCCTTGTCCACTTCACTCTCACATGTGGTTTTGGGCTTACCAAAAACAGACATTGCAAAGTGGTTTCCATCTTACCACCAACCTGCAATCAGAAAGTGGTTTTAAGATTACCGAGAACGTCATCGCGATACACATGCCTCATGAGGCTTACATTAGGCACTCCAACTCTTGGAGTTACCAGGTGCATAGATTGCAAAGACTACTACAAAACATACTAGACTTGCTTACTAATAAATGTATGTGACACATACTACATGATCACATTGAGTCTATTCTACAACAAAACAAAATTTCAAACCCATTTGGATCATTTGGCACGCATATTGGATACACTATACCATTCATATGGTAGAGCACACCACTGCTATCCCACATGAATATCATATTCTTTGTACTTTTGAGTCTTTAACATCTTCATTTTTTACTTTGGCATAATGTTCTTGGTCTCCATGTTTTACATGTCATGAGTTAGAGTCATGAATTCTAACAAAATGACTTCATATTGAGGTCACAAATCTCTACATGTATACAAATTTCCAAGACTTATTCACCTTTACCTATACCAAAAAAAATACTTTACTAAATAATCATATAAGCACTAGCGCTGACCATGCTTTTATGCATTAAGGAAAAAGCCTCTTATCCATTTTTATGAATCCATGAGTAAAACAACTTTAAACTTTGTCCTCAACTACGAACGCCACAAGACCAAACACCTTGCTGGTTGCATGAGCTCCAGAACACTGGAACGAACACATCCTTGCTACCTTATAGCAAATCCAAGTATACTGAAGTAGTCATTTTTCCTTTAACCACATTCAAGTGCACGAGGCACAATCCACCACAAACTCTAATCGTCACACAGGAAATCTTCTACACTTCTAACTAAGTAACTAACATTCAGTGTAGACACAGCAACTCAGAAGTCAACATCCCACCAAACTTGAATCTTAACACATTGATTTGTCAACAATTTTTCAGTATGTCTTTAGGTTGAGCAACGCTCTCCAAAGACCGATGAAGTTAAAAATCTAATTTAGAAGGAGTGGATCAACAATGTGCTCTTCCACACTCCCCACATCAATTTTGACTTAAATCGACTTGCAGTCTCTAATACAAAGATCCCTTCTCTACAACTCGGCACAAACTTCACAATTTGCACTAGAGTTTTAACACGTCCTGGGAAAGATGCTGGTAGAGTTTTGGTGTTTTGAATCAATTTACAAAGAGTCCCACCCATGTTCACCACACTAGTCGACACTCCATATCCTTAAAACGTGTAGTAGAGAATTCAGCACTCAACTACTCACTTCTCAAATTCTGCAAAATGTAACTGTGAATTTGACTCCCCCACACTAGTGCCAACATCCAAACACGACCTCTTCCATGACTCTAGCATCTCAACGCCCAAGTAGCACTAGACGTGACATAATTGGCTCTCCACCATCGATGGATTTCATTTGCGAAATGAGTCACAAGGTCTCCACCATCAGTCCATCCAATTTGCAATCCTAGTCAAAGCCTCTCAAATTGGTAGCCACACCAAGATTCACATTGTCTCAGATCTCCACTAAGGTGAAACTCGACACAACATAGCACCATAGTCTACAGGAATGGATACAATGATTTGTATCCGAGATCAGATGCACTTTGGGGACTAGACTCCCACACAGCTCTTGCCTAAAAAAAAGTGCATCCCTCAAAAGAAACCATAGGTTGAACTTAGCAACAAATAGATCCAACAATGACAACATTGAAGAAATACTTTTATTCTTCGCATGATTTACCTCCGCCCTCCCATGAGGGAGTTAGGTCGACACCTGCTCTCATCCAAATTAGAATTCAATAATACACAATAATTTTGTATATTTACATCAAACATATAAATACATCTAGTGTTTTCTTAAGATAGGTAGACTATCTTCGACACACAATCACTTGGTTGAGAGAATATCTCAACCACACACCAATCTAGGAAACATCTAGATCTTAACAACTCCTTTACATAGTAAGAATCACAACTCACACAAGTAGGAATTAAATTTCCAATTTTTTTCTCTTGAAGAAAAAGAAATATAAAGTTTATTACAATATCATGACTTATTACTTATCACACATATACTCATAAGCATATTCATATGACACATATAACATATTCATATTCATAAAATAATAACAATATTCATATAACACATGATATTTCTCATTACTCAATTTAATTAAAAAGGTAAAAAAAACATCAATACTTATAAAATGAATTTCAAATTTTAATCTATAACTACACTTTAAAATATTCAAAAGTACAAAACCATTATTATCCATATAAAAATATTTAAATTAAAATTCTCAAAACATTATGTCAAAATAAACATATAGATATAACTATTAAAAATAAAAATCTTCATACATCAAAACTATCTTACTAAATGCCTCGCTAATGAACTACTTTTGCAGAGGAAGATGTTCATCACAACCTTCTATTCAGTATCCTATTCTCTGTCATAAATCCATGAGATCATACCAGTAAAATGGTAATTAGAGTTACAGCAAAACAACCTCAAAGTCTGGGTTCCAAAAATCACTAAGGAATCTATATTTTCTAACTCCCACCATAATGAATAGCCTCTACTAAATCTATTTTCAGATGTCCACAATAATAAATAATTTCTTAGAAATCTATTCTCGAATAGATGTAATAGTAAGTAAAACCTCCAAATGTAGGAAGACTATGCCCTAAATAACCAACCCTTTAAACTAAAATCCATATGGATAATTTTCGTTCAAATGATCAAACCGCTTATTTCAAAATTTCAATTTTCTATATGCTTGAATGTTTTTGATGCAGGGGAATCTGAATGAAGAGGCAACAGCTAGGAAATATTTTTGTTTCTATTTTATTTTGTTTCATTTAAAATTAAGGCTGACTCAACCATTTCTAGTTCTTAAATTAGGCAAACAGATTAAATTAGGATTAGTTAAGAACTATTTGAATAAATTGTTGAGCAACTGGAAAATAACTGAGGAACAATTCCTCAATTGTAAAAGAAACTGATAATAATGTATTGAAAAGAAGGGAGAGAGAGGGAGAGACGGATTCTTTTTTCTTTTTTTTTGTTAGCCAAATGAGAATGTGATTCTAAGCCTACGAGCAAGTTGTAAGTAGAGGCCACTGATAATGGAATATTGGGCCAAAGGTAGAGAAACTACGAAAATGTATATTTATATGTAGATTCAATTCCAAGCTATATAAGTGCATGATTCAAACTTGAAATGTTAAATTATGTGTGTATCAGAGGTTTCTTGTAATAGTTGAATGCAAGTGGATTCGCGTGGCGGAATAGCGAAGACCCAAAACCTTTTGAAGAAACCCGAACCACAGAGAAAAATTGAAGAAACAACGTAAAAGCCAAGTGGAGCAAAAGAGTGGACAAGTGAAGAATCACCACACAATAGCCGTTGGATATTTATAAACAATGGCCAGGATTAAATCACATTGGTGGGATCCTTATGGAGATATCGGAATTGGGCCTTAGACAAGTTTGATGAGCGATCGTAGATTGATCAAGAACCGTTGGATCGAAACTAGATCAATGGTCACGATTCAATCGCAAATCGGAAATCGACAAAGTCAAGTGATAGGACAATAGGAATGCAATAGCGCGATGGCCGATACGATGATAGCGACAAGCGTCAATTGTTGATGAAGCGTTGATCGAGATCGGGGAGTGAAATGTGACAAACAATAAGATCGAACCTGATAATGTAATTAAGTGCAGTTAATTATGATTTAAGTTCCAGTGTTATCACATATCGGAAGCAAAAGGGTTCATGTGTAGTGAGACCGTGGAGAAGCGATATTGCAATTGTGATAAAGGGATATCTCGGAAACTATGCAACGACCGTATTAAAGTGGAAAAAGGTATGAATCACATGATTTTGTGTGTATTTCTGTTATGAAGGTTTATAATAGATTAAAGAGCCGACATGAAGGGTTTATGGGTTAAGTCTTTGAGTGACCCAAAGTAATAAGGTTTACGGGACTTGGATATATATATGCAGAATTAAAAATTAACAAAGGGTTAATGAAGGGTTCTGTGGAGTTATAGAGTCCCGATAGAAAGGAGGATTAATTAAGGGAAAGACTGGGTTACTAAATTGAATCATCCTACAAAGACTGGTTAAAGGGACCGTAGCCATTAAGGTTTGAAGATTGGTGCATGCAGGTATTTGACAGCATCATTTTGGTATCACAACAAGTTTTTCCTTTCTCTCAGTAAAGATGGAGGTAGGAAGAAGGGGTCGAGGAAGAGTTGTCAGAAGAGTAGCAGATGAAGGCGTAGAGAGCCGGCAAGTGGGGATGACAGTGAGGAGGAAAACATAGCCACGACAGATGGGTTAGATGACGAAGGACCCGAAATTAAGCTATTGAGGTCAGTTTTGTTGGCTAGCAGCAAGCCAAGACTTGAGCTCTCTAATTATGATGGAATTTTGTCCATAGAGGCCTTGTTAGATTAGATAAGTGAATTAGATAACTATTTTGAATACGAAGAAATCAACGAAGACAAGAGGGTCACGTTTGCTTTCACTAAATTGAAGGGACATGTAGCATTGTGGTGGGATAATGTACAGGCAAAAAGGAGGAGATTAAACAAACCCTTGATTTAAAAATGGGACAGGATAGTTACGAAAATGAAGAGCAGGTTTCTCCCTAATGATTATCAAATTTCCCTTTATAGACATGTACAGAACCGAAAGCAGAGAATGATGATTGTGAAGGAATATACTAAAGAACTTTATAAAATTAACTTGAGAGTTGGTTATGTAGAAGATACCCCTGAGAAAATAGCAAGTTTTGTGAATGGTCTATAGATGGAGGTCCTAGACGAAATTAGCATTCTTTCCCCTAAAAACATGGAGGAAGCTTATCAGAGTGCTTTGAAGGCAGAGGAAAATATTGCTAGGAAACAAAATGTTAGAAGAGGACATGGTTCTGGTAGAGGTCGAGGACAAACTTTTGGCAGAGGTAGGATTGCTAACAACAATGAATAAGGTAGTAGTTCAAAGACTTCGGGACAGAGTGAAAGGGAAGGTAACACCAGAGGAGGAAGGACATACCATCGAGGAAGAGGTTATGGCAGAGGTAGAGGAAATGCCTATCAGTGTTATAAGTGTCACAAGTGGAGACAGAGCTACTTTGAATGTCCTGAAAATGAACAAACTGGGTATAGGGGAGCATATGTTGCTCAACCCAATGAAGTGGAGGCACCACCACAAGAGGTGGAAAATATTCCGGAAACTGGGAAGACTTGGTGTTGAACAAGGTATTATTAAAGCCGACTAAGGAAGTAGCTCATGATACACAAAGGAAAGCATTGTTCCAGACTATATGTAAATCTTACGGAAAATGTTGTAAATTGATTATTGAAAGCGGGAGCATTGATAATTTGGTCAGTACAGAGATGGTGGAGAAATTGGGTTTGAAGAGAGCAAAACACCCAACTCCATACAGGGTTTTGTGGTTGCAGAAGGGACACCAATTTTTATTTGATGAACAATGCGAGGTAGATTTTTAGATAGGCAAGTACAAGGATAATGTGACTTGTGACATAATGTTGATGGATGTGTTTCATATTTTGCTAGGCAGACCATGACAATACAATAGAAAGGTAGTCCATGACAGAGAGGAAAATTGTTACAAATTTGTCAAATATTGGATTAAGCATACCTTGGTACCCGTGAAAGAAGAGGAGACAACAAAAACAAGTGTAACGAAAGCATTGCTGCTAGGAGGAAAGGAGTTTCTGCGACATATTGAGGAGAGTGAATTGGGTTATGCAGTTGCGAGAAGACCAAGGGTAGTGTTAGTACATACCAACCTTATTTATTTACTAGTGGAGATACAGAACATGATGAAAAAATTTAGTGATATTGTGGTAGATGATCTACCAGATAAATTACCATTGAAGCAGAGCATTAGTCACCATATTGATTTTATTCTACGAGCTAGTTTTCCAAACAAGGCTGCCTATCGGATGAGTCCAAAGGATAATGAAGAAATCTGGAAGCAGGTGCAGTAGTTGTTGGACAAAGGACTGATTCGGGAGAGTTTAATCCCTTATGCGGTGCCAACTGTTTTAGCTCCCAAGAAAGGAGCTGAGTGGAGAATGTGGACAGATTCCCGGGCCATTAACAAGATCACTATCAGATATAGAATCCCATTATCTCGGATGGATGATATGATGGATTGCTTGAGTGGGGCAGCATACTTTTCAAAGATATACCTGAAAAGTGGCTACTACCAAATCAGGATTCAAGAAGGTGACAAGTGGAAGACAACTTTCAAGACTAATGAAGGCTTGTACGAATGGTTGGTTATGCTATTTGGATTAAGCAATGCCACTAACACGTTCATGTAGTCGATGAACGAGATTCTCAAGGAATTCATTGGAAAAATTATGATTTTGTATCTGGATGATATACTTATATTCAGCAAGATGCAGGAAGAACATTTTCGACACGTGAGGTATGTATTGGAAAAATTGCAGTTGAATAAATTACTGATAAATTTGAAGAAATGTTCTTTTTTCAAGAAAGAGTTAATTTATTTAGGATTTTTTATTTTTGAGAATGAACTAAAAATGGATCCAAAAAAGGTTGCAACTATAGTTAGCTCGCCATCTCCCAAAAGTTTCTTTGAGGTACAAAGTTTTCATGGATTGGCCACCTTTTATCAGAAATTCATTAAAAATTTCAGTGGGATTTGTGCACCCATGATGGACACCATTAAGAAAACAAATCAAGCTTTCCATTGGACAGAAATGGCAGAGAAGAGCTTTTAGTTACTAAAAAGGAAGACTACCGAAAAACCGATTTTGAGATTACCAGATTTTAACAAACTTTTCCAAGTTCATGTTGATGCCAGTGGGATAGCCATTGGTGCAGTACTCAGTGAAGAGGACAAGCCAGTAGCCTATTTCAATGAGAAACTAAATGAAACTAGGTAGAAACACACATCTCATGACAAAGAATTTTATGTAGTGGTTCAAGCGCTAAAGCATTGGAGACATTATTTGTTGGCTAATGAATTTGTCTTATTTTCAGACAATTCTGCGTTGTAGTATATTATGTAGCAACATAAACTGAACCATAAACATACAAAGTGGGTGGAATACTTGCAGAGTTTCACATTTCTATTGAAACACATTAGCGGTCAAGCCAACAAAGTGGAAGATGTGTTAAGTTGGAGGAATTTCATCCTATAGGAGAGTACAATGCAAGTATTAGGATTTGAACATCTTAATGACTTGTATGAGATACATGCAGATTTTGAGGAAGATTTTGCCAAAATCCATTGTTGAGGGATAACAGTCCATGGCTGGACTGCAATATGCAAGAAGGATTGATGTTCAAATGAGGGCAGTTGTGTATTATGGAATGTTCTATGAGAAGGAACTTAATCTAAGAAAAGCATAGTGGAGGTTTAGCTGGGCATTTTCGCATAGACAAGACCTTGGATCAGTTAAACCACTTTTACTATTGGCCAAAGATGCGCAAAGATGGACAAGGGTTTGTGACTAGATGCAAAGTGTGTTAGGTTACAAAGGGACATAGCCAAAACACAGGGTTGTATACACCCTTAACCATTTTGAACAGACCATGGGACTCAGTGAGTTTAGACTTTGTCTTAGGTCTGCCAAAGACGCAACAGAGAATCAATTCCATCATTGTGGTGGTGGACCATTTCACCAAAATAGCACATTTCATTCCATGTAGGAAAACCAGTGACACCATAGATATAGCACATTTGTTCTTTACCAAGATAGTCAGATTACATGGCTTGCCAAAGTCTATTATTTTAGATCGAGACATTAAGTTTACAGGACATTTTTTACGAACCTTATGGAAAAAATTAGGCACCAAACTAAAATTTAACTCAGTTTATCATCCATAGACTAATGGTCAAACCAAAGTGTTGAACTGAAGTCTCGGAAATTTATTGAGGAGTTTGGTTGGAGAAAATTATCAACAGTGGGATCGTGTGCTTACACAAGTGGAATTTTCTTATAATGATTCGCCCAACCGAAGCACGGTCAGTAGTCCCCTCCAGATTCTATACGGAATGCACCCACGTGGAGTACATGAATTATGGGATTTGGGACAGTTAGAGAGCAGTAGTGTTGATGGTGAAGACTTTGCAAAGGTAGTCATCGATCTTCATGAATAGGTGAAATTAAAATTACAGAACAGTAGCCAAAGATACAAGCAGAAGGCATATTTTAAAGGGCGGGAGGTTCAATTCAGCTTAGGAGACCTGGTATTAACACACCTACACAAAAAGAGGTTTCCTAAAGGCATGTACAATAACTTGAAATGGAAAAAGATTGGGCCTTGCAGGATTCTTCAGAAATTTTCTACGAATGCTTACGAATTGCAGTTACCCCCAGGTATCGGAATTTCACCCATTTTCAATGTGACAGATATGTATCCCTACATTGCGGCAGATAATAAAAACAGTTTGGAAAGACAAACATGGGACACCGAGAAAGAGAATGATTCATGGATTAAACAAATGCCCCCAGCAACGCCTCTAGAGGTTGAACAAATCCTAGATACCCAGGTGGCCAGGCAGACTGGAAGGAAGGAATATTTATAGTACCTAGTCAAGTGGACAAGAACCATGAATATAATTTACCTCGAGAGCCTCATGCAGTAGTATTCGAATGAAGAGGCGACAGTTGGGAAATATTTGTGTTTCTATTTTATTTTGTTTCATTTAAAATTAACGTTGACTCAGCCATTCTTAGTTCCTAAATTAGGCAAATAGATTAAGTTAGGATTAGTTAAGAACTGTTTGAAGAAACTACTGGAAAATAAATGAGGAATAGTTCCTCATCTGTAAAAGAAACTACTACTAATGTATTGAAAAGAAAAGAGGGAGAAGGAGAGAGGGGTTCTTTTTTTTGTTAGCCAAATGAGAATGTGATTGTAAGCCTACAGGCAAGTTGTAAGTAGAGGCATCAGGCCAAAGATAGAGAAATTATGCAAATGTATATTTATACGTAGATTCAGTTCCAAACTGTATAAGTGCGTGATTCAAACTTGAAATGATAAATTATGTGTGTGTCGGAAATTTTGTGTAATAGTTGAATGAAGGTGGAGTGGCACAGTACAATAGTGAAGACCCGGAACTTTTTGAAGAAACCTGAACCACAGAGAAAAATTGGAGAAACAACATAAAAGCCAAGTGAAGCGAAAGAGTAGAGAAGTCAAGAATCCACGCACATTAGTCGCTGGGTCTTTATGAACAATGGCCAGGATTAAATCACATCGGTGGGATCCTTATGGAGATAGCGAAATCGGGCCTTTGACAAGTGTGATGAGCGATCGTAGATTGATTGAGAACCGTTGGATCAGAACCAGATCAACGGTCATGATTCAATCGCAAATCGGAAATTAGCAAAGTCAAGTGACACGGATAATAGGAATGTAGTTGTGCGATGACTGATATGTCGATAGCGACAAGCACTGATCGTCGATGAAGCACTGATCATGATCGGGGAGCATGGAAAATTTTAGGGGCGAATGTTCGCCCTTACGCGAAATCAAGGTGTTTTAAATTTTTAGTGGGCGAATATTTTATATTATAGTACATTTTTACAAATCGCCTCAAATAGCCCACCTTATTTTAAGGGAGAGGGTAAAAAGGGTAAATTTAGCCCTTCAGGTAAGGAGTTACAACCTTCCATTCGCTCTAATTTTCAAGAATAGGTTTATTTAAGTGAATCTTATGGGCCAAATACCATATTTATAAAATATGTATGGTAAATTAATAAAAATATAAATAAGTGAGAGGTATGGTAAATAAATAAAACATTTTTTATATTTACTCTATAAGTCACCTTATATACATGCAAGGGTATAAACAAATAAAAATATGAATAAAGTGGAGGTATGGTAAATAAATAAAACTTCTTTTTATATTTAGTCCATAACCCTCTTTCTATTTATGAAGACTCAAAAAAGAGGTTTTATTTAAGTGAATCCCATGGCCCAAATACCATATTTGTAAAAGAGGTATGGTAACTTAATAAAAATATAAATAAACGAGAGGTATGGTAAACAAATAAAACATTTTTTTTGTTTTTTTATATTAATACCATGCAAAAAAACATTATTAACCCTAATATTAGTATTAATAAAAAAAAATGGCACATGGTATTGACCCATGGTATCCACCAAAATGGCACATGGTATTGACCCATGGTATTCACTTGGAATGTAGCCTATTTAAATGGGGGAATTAAACCAGAATAGATCCATCTTTACTCTGGATCTACTAACCCCCGAGAGGTATCAAATATCGTGATATGCAAACTAGCATAGAGTGAAAAAATATTTGATCCAATCAAGAGTAAAAATGGATGTTGTAATTTAATGTATGTTAAAAATTTTAGCTTGGTTAAAATAAAATAAAATAAAAATAAACTATTAATTTTATTCATTTTTGTAAATTACTAATAGTAATTTTTAAGCTCCGGGTTTATGATAACCCATGGTATTGACCCATGGTATTCATGTGAGCATAGACTATTTAAAGGGAAAATTCTATTTTAGATCCATCTTAATTCTGGGTCTACCAAGTGCTTAGAGGGATAAATAGATTCCATTCCCCTAAGAGTGCTAGATGTGGAGTTAAGATGGATATGAGTTGGTTTTTATGATAATGAAGATATTAAATAGACTTAGGAAATTATATTGTAAAAACATCTTAAGGTGAATGGTTAAAGCATAGACATTGGACAAGTATATTTGTATACATCTGTTTTAAACTGAAACAAATCTAGGGCTAAAAGGAATGGATTGATTGCACTAGTCATCCTTTTATAACTTTCCAACACATGTTGGAGTAAACAGATTGTAATTTGGGTAATTTTTCTAACTGCAAACAGGAACATACTTATGTATTGGTAGGGTGGTTAAGAGGTCCCTAGAAGTGATGAATTTGAATTTTTCTTGGTTTTATATATAGTATTCGATTTTTTCTCATGATTTCTGTGAATGACGGGTGAATTTTATCCTACACCCACTAGGTTATCAATATGTAATTTCGGTAATTTTGATTTCAAAAAATATTTTAAAGAAATGCAATGATTTCATTTGTGTATTCAATAAACACAATATTCTAATGGAATTCTACATTTTTGGTTTACCTATACAGATTCCATGGAGAAGTGTTAGTGGTGTGACATTAATTTTCCTCAAGCAGAGGCTTTAGTTTTACTCTTTTTCTGGAAGCAAATACTTTCTTCCAACATTTTTGAGTTCCATGAAAAATTTGAAAGTCCTAATAGTATTCAATTATGGGTTCAAGAGAGACATAGTATTCAATTATGGGTTAAAGAGATCAACACTGAATG
>APFE031205026.1:0-17185 GCA_000404065.3 Pinus taeda
CATCAACCTTTATCATTGAATAGGAGAATATATTTCATTATTATCAAGGGTAATGGCCCATTGAAGGATATTTGTTTCTTTGCTCAACAGTTTATTAAAACCTACTCAAAAGAAAGTAAAAATCATCCTTTGAAAGGCTTTCACCAAAATCTAAGTTTGTTGTGCTTTTATATTTGTGCAAAGCATCCTCTATTGCCTATGTGACCATCATTAAGTAATGCGAGGGCTTCTCCAAGCTTTAGCTAGTTTCAACATGGATATGCAAAACTTAATGTTAGAAAAGTTTCATTTTTTTTGTAGAGCAATGAGTCGAATGCTCCTCTTGTGAAGACGGACTCGAGTAAATTTAAGGTTATACTTTCCAAATGTTTTAAATTAGAAATAGGTGAAATAGTGCTAGAAAAATATAGAGTTCTAGAAAAACTTGTGATTTTATTAGCCTAAGCCTCTTGTATTTGATTTCAATTATGGAATGAAATAATAATTTTAGTATATACTTAACACTTTGAAGAAGAGTATTCATTTGAAACAATGTTAGTAGCTAAGGGAAGGAGAGTACTATCATTTGAAACAATGTTAGTATCATTTGCCTAAGCCTCTTGTATTTGATTTCAATTATGGAATGAAATAATAATTTTAGTATATACTTAACACTTTGAAGAAGAGTATTCATTTGAAACAATGTTAGTAGCGAAGGGAAGGAGAGTACTATCATTTGAAACAATGTTAGTATCATTTGAAACAATGTTAGTAGCAAAGTGAGGGAGGATGTTATCCCATCAACTTGGGGATTTGTGCCCCAAAGCCACTTTTAGATTGGTAAAGCTTTTGGTGTGGGTAATGATTTATGTGCTACCTCTATTTCATAATTACTATACATGTGGGATTCCTTGTAACACACAATTAGAAAGAAAATATTAATGTGGAACAGATGTAGGAAATTTCATGTAAACTCATGAAGTATAAGAATCAATATACATACATATACATCATCCATATGTCGTAAAATATGAAAAACAAAGTACTGTGCCAAATTGAATGTCTTATTTCTATCTTGTGAAGTCCCCCAATCAAAGGTAAAATGTGAGACAAATTTAAAGGGATGACAATAGTGATATCTATTATCATTATAGCTTCCCATGCCTCTTTTTGGACTCACACTTAGTGAAGCTTTTTTCATGAACTAAGTTATCAGTGTCATGCTCATTAAACCATTTAAATCAAAATGACGTCTTTAAACTTTGAAATATCGTCGAAGTTTATGAGGAGGAATTGTAATAAACTATGTACAAACATCTTTTGACATGTAATCTCTTTACTTCAAAATGTATGAATTTTGAGGTGCTTTAATTCTATCACAATTTCATGCATTTGATGATTCAAGGTATCAATGGAAAGTTATGTAGTTTCCCTATTTTATCTCCATAAGATTATTAAGTTTTTGAAAAAAATAAAAATTCAAGGTTAATTGTGAACTTGAAATCTTCCACCTCAATCTTGAAGACTTTCATGATGCTTGTATATTGTCTTGTATATCCTTTAATTATGACAATTATTGTAGGTAAATCTTCCATTATGTTTCTATTTTTTTTTTAATGTATTGTAAGATATTATTCTTGTAGATTGTATTATTGCATGTAAACCTTCCATTATGTTTCTATTTTTATATGTATTGTAAGATATTTATCTTTGTATTATATATCTACATGATGATGTTTTTTTTCCATGGTAAATATCTTAATATTCCATATTAGGAATATACAGGTCTCTTCCCTTGAGGGACTACTGGGACTACTCATAGAGCATATCATAAATCACGAGTGCTATGATGCTTAACTTATGCATCTATTTTAGAGATGTTGGAAAATGAAACTAGGTTCGGTCTTCATAATTATACTTAAAGTCAAAATGTAATATATTTGTCAAAAGAAAAACAAATGTAATTTTATTATTATGGAAATTGACTTATTAAAGCATGGGTTTCATGTTTGGGTCATTTGTCTTGGGTCAAGCCTCCATTATAGGCTTTAAGGTATTGTCAAAGTCAATTTGTTTATTGGTTAAAGACTCCTCCTTCATCAAGTCAGCCTCCTCAACGACTCCTTCAAGTCGGCCTCAAAGGAACAGTCATAAAATGAACTCATGTCAGCCTACAACAAAGATCCATCTCTTCATTATTCATGTCAGCTCATTTAGGATGTACATACCACTATATATACAAGTATGTGATCTTTGCATTACATCATCTCAGATGTTTGCATTTCAGAGAACAAGATTCGGTGAATGACACATATTACTAGCTTGGATCTCAGAGAAGGTCGCGGTGAGGTGTGGGTGATCTCAGTAAAACAACTCTGTGATCTCAGAGATAATTTCGTGACATTCTCGGAATATAGAATGCAGATTGCAATGGAGATAGTTCAATTATGTATCATAGTGACTCGATGCTATTTCTATCACTAGTTTCGGTGCTACCTTGGTTTCGATGCTACTACAATGATCACATTTTCAGTGATATTATAGTGATGTACTTCAGTCTATCTCATTTCTACCACAATGAATATCTTGGAGATGCAAACTCAGTGCTATTTTATTGTTATCACAATGATAAGTTCGGTGTCATTTCAAGGATCAAAGTATGAAGAAGAAGGACAAGGTTGACTTGATGGATGGAGGTAGTCTCGAGTCTAAGTTGTAAGGGTCTTGATTGTCTCATCTTGAATCTATTGAAGGAAGAATTTGTGACTGGGTTTCCCCTCGAGGGGGGTTTTTCCCTGGAAGTGTGCCTATATCTTGTGTTCTCTTCTATTTGTTTCTTGGCATTAATCTTGATGATAAGATAATATAATTAAGATATCTAATACCAATGATGAAAAGATCACAAGTTAATGTCATTAATAAGGGAAATCGTTTAACTGCCAACTCCTTGGATTTCCCAATAAGAGAGACATGATAGTTAAAGTATACATTGAGAAGTTCCAAGTCTTGGAGTCAAAGGCAATTGGTCTGGAAGATATAATGACCAATTTGTGACAAGAAATTCAAAGGTAAAAATGTTCAACACTATTCTTTAGGTGAAGCCACTCAAAGCTAGAAGACTAATAAGGAACAAGGAGGGAATATACATAGTGTGTAAACCGTAGCCAACCAATATGTTAGAAACACTCCCTCGTAAATCCAAATATATTATAGATGCTCTCAATCTTAATATGTTAGAAACTCTCCCTCGTAAATCCAAATATATTATAGATGCTCTCAATCTTAATATGTTAGAAACACTCCCTCGTAAATCCAAATATATTATAGATGCTCTCAATCTTAATATGTTAGAAACACTCCCTCGTAAATCCAAATATATTATAGATGCTCTCAATCTTGGTGAAAAAGTTTTGTTTGTTTCATTACAAAACTTTATACTAACGATGATTTACACTTACACCTACTTGACTCAGAATTTGAGTCTAGTGGAGATAGTGCACATTAAGACATTAGAGATACTGCACATGAATAATCCAATAATAATCCTATGCAAGGTCAACTCCTACCTCTAATACATATAAGATAAACCTCAATGTCCCTTGCTACAATGATTAGGCTTACATGCCTTAAAAGATTTAAACTTTTTACCCTCATCCAACAACTCCTAGTTATGATTTCTCTTGTAAGTACTCTTAAACATCCTAGATAATAAACAATTTAGAAGTAAAGGCTTCAATATATATACTTTTCAATGATTCCCCATTCACATCTCAAACCATAACATGTTCATTATAAATGTGTCATCAACAAGGTGGAACTTATATTCGCAAATTATAACCTCGTGAACTTTTACTTCACAACTTTAGTTGTGTGGACATGATTCTCATATTCAATGGGTCTATTCTTTGGGTACCCACTCTACTAACCATTGGAGAAGTTTACCTTGTTTAAATGGTATGAAAAAGAGTATACCATCAAATCCTTGGAACCTAGAGCTCGAGGAATGTAGAGTCTCACATGAAGAAATGGACTTTTGGATTCAAGGTCCACTTATACTAAGTGGGAACAACAACTTTATAAACCTTGAATCTCAAGCTTCTTTGAGTGGTTATAGAAAGAATAGGTAGGTTTTCTAGCAAAGCCCTTAACGGGTGTACTTGGTAGGGAAAAACACATCGAATGCTTGGCATGCATTCTTGGTTATGTAAATTATCAAACACTTGGGATTCATCTATGGTTTCTTACCATATGTTGTTCTTATGGCAAAAAAATATCTCTAGCGATGGAGAGGAAAGGCATATTGGGGGTCAACAAATTAACAAGTGGAGGATGCATAAGAAAGAATGGATGAGTAAAGTTTTCATGCAATAGGTGGTTCCATAGGGAACCTGGCACCTTAGGTTGACATTGACTAAAATAAAGGGCCCCTTTATATTTTCATGATTTGGACAGTAATTACTTTAGTATAACTAGACAATATTATATAATATTAGCCTTAGCAACAAACATAACCTTTGTTCCTCTATAAAGTTTGTATAGCTAAAGGTTTACACCATTTTGACTCAAAAATTGAACCAGTAAAGATAATTCACATTGAACATTTCAATAGTGATGCTATGTTAGAATACCAATTTTATCTTTAATATATACATATAAGACCAAACTAGATCCATTTTGACTCGACTCTATCAAGTGTCGAGCGGGATCCAATCTATCAAGGTGCAAACTTCTTTTTTGAGTGAAAAACTTGATGAAAGGTTTGCACCTCAAGAGATTTGATCCCTCTCAGTGCTTGGTAGATACGGGTTAAGATTTATCTAGGTTGGTTATATAATACTATATAACATCTATATTTGTATCTATATGTCTCTTTCTTATTCCCTCTCTCTATCTCACCCCCAAAACATACATACTCTCTCCCTCCCTCTCTCTCTGCCTCTCTCTCTTCCCTCCCACTCCCCTCTCTCCCTTGTTCTCTCTCCACCACTCCCTTGTCACTCCCTCTCTATCTACCTTTCTCCCTCTATGTCTTTCTTCTTCCTTCCCTCTCTCTCCTCCTCCAACTCCATCTCTCTCTTGAGTCCTCTCTCTCCCTTTCTCTCCCACCCTCCTTTGTCTCTCCCCCCATTTCTCTTTCTCTCTCTCACTCTGTGTCTCCCCGTCTCTCTTGCCCTTCTCTCCCTATCTTGCTCCCCACCTCTTCTCTCTTTCTTCCTTTTCTTCTCTCCCCACATCTCTCTCCATCTCTCCCTTGCCACTCCCTATGTCTTTGTTCTTTTCACCATCTCTCTCTCCCTCCAACCCCATCTCCCCCTCCTCTCTCTTTCCCTACCTCTCTCTCTCACCTCCTTCTCTCCGTCTCCCCCCATCACTCTCTCTCTCTCTCTCCTCTTTGTCTTCCCCATCTCTCTCTCTCTCTCCGCCCTCCAACTTTGTCACTATCTCCCTCCCTCTCTCTCTCCCCCTCTTCCATTCACTTTGCTTAGTTGTCATCACTTGTATCGCTAGTTAAGATGGATCTATGTTGGTTCTTACTAATATTTGTATTGTATAAATTTCACATCTTTAAATATAAAAGTATTCTCATTTTTTTATTTTATTAAAGCCTTAATTTAATTTTTATGGGAATATTTTTAGTAGTTGTGAAGGATGGTTTAGATATATCTCAAAACTAATTATAACCATTTTCCTATTAGCTTCAATTAAAAAAAGCTATAAATTAAATTATATATATATAGTATATATATATAGTTATAATATATATATTAGTGAAATAAGTTATGGTTTTTGGGCATGTGGTATTGATAAACATGTTATGTAACAAAACTATTTAACAAGTTAATAAGTCTATTGTAAGTAGGGGTGAATAAGGGTACAAGTTAATAATATCTACGGTAAAGTAGGGGTGAATAGGGGTGAATATCAATGGTTAAGAATCTCGTCATATTGTTATAAAATATTTTGATTGTGAAATAGGTTATCATTTTTTGACATGTGGTATTGATAAGCCATGGTATTGGCCCATGTTATTATAACAAAGTCAATTTTTTACAAATTAATAATATCCATTATAAAGTGGGGGTGAATTTTGTCATATTGTTATAAAATATTTTGGTTGTGAAAAAAGTTATGGTTTTTGGGCTTGCCGTATTGATAAGCCACAATATTGGTTCATGTTACAATTCATGGTATTGTAACAAAACCTATTCACAAGTTAAATAACAAAATCAAAATATAACAAATTGAATTTTATTATTTATTATTTATTATTATTAATTGAGCCAACATTTAGATGTTTGCATTCATAGATCATCTTTTTTTTACTTTTTATAATTAATTGAATCAATATTTAGATGTTTGCACTCATTCCTGATTGTTTTTGACGTTTATTTATTTATTTATTAATTAAGCTGACATTTAGAATTGTTTACATACTTACACTACACCTACACATGTAGAGCGCCTCTCAACTTAATAATCATTAATTTCTATTTGCACTCATTCCTGATCGTTTTTGACGTTTATTTATTTATTTATTAATTAAACTGACATTTAGAATTGTTTACATACTTACACTACACCTACACATGTAGAGCGCCTCTCAACTTACACTACACCTACACATGTAGAGCGCCTCTCAATTTAATAATCATTAATTTCACTTGTTACAGTTCTTTAATTTACTCTCCCTACATTCAAGCTCTTTTTCCTCCCTATAACATCAAACGGTGTTATTCATAGTTAATGTGGAAAGCACATATAACATCAAACAGTCTTATTCATGGTTAATATGGGAAGTACACCGGTGATAAGACATCCTAGATTAAAAAAAAAAATTACAAAATTAAGTCCCTATATAAAGGTCATCTTCCTTTACATTGAAATTCGGGCTTTATATGTACATCATCTTCCTTTGTATTGAAATCTATGTACAAGAAGTTTACACTATAAATATTGATTCAATAGTCGAGCTTTCTTAATTTCGAAAATACTCTCTTAATCTTTCCTTGGACATCCTTTTATTAATAATTACAATAGAGTTATTTCCATACTGCAGTGTTAGGTTATTTAGATGGAGCCACTGGAATTTGAACTTTCGGAAAATACTCTCTTGATCTTTCCTCGGCCATCCTTATTAATAATTACAATAGAGTTGTTTCCATATTGCAGTGGTAGGTTATTTAGATGGAACCACTGGAATTTGAACTACTAGAGTTTTAACTTCCTTGACCTTTCAAGTGTTTTTCATGGAAGAGTAGCATCGAATAACACTCTTGAATATTTAGGGCTTTTAATATGTTGCCATGGTACTATATTTTTTACCACTGGTTTAATGTTACACTATTATCAAGTTATAATAGTTTAATATGCATATTAATTTTAATGCTTATTATTGCTATGTAAGTTGACATAGTTGATTTACAATGAAATCATAGTTGATTTTACAATTTCCCTTAACGAACATGAATTTAAAAAAAAAAAAAAAATTCCTTAGAAAATTTTGAAGTTATATAATATCCAAAAACATTATAGTTTTGTTAAATTTTACAACTTCCCTTAACAAACATGAATTGAAAAAAAAATCCTTATCCGACCAACATGAATTAATTCTTTTCAGCATTTCCTTATATAACTTCAAAATATATTTAAACATGAATGAATTCTTTTCCACATTCTTTATATAATCTTAAAAATATATTTTAATTTTATTGTTTATGATGATGATGGTTAACGTCCACTGAGACCAAACTTTGGTCTATCAAACCTAAAGAAACAAATTATTTAGTTTGATTTAAGATTTTATTTCTATTTTCAAAAAGCTTGGAGAGAAGCTTCCCTAAAGTAATCAAGCTTTATTATGGTTACATCATTAACCTTTATATGTCATTGCCATTTTTGGTTTGGGTGTAAAGTATAGGCCACTACTTGAAGTAAGAGCTTGATTGCCATATGTTGCTATATATGAATAACCAACCACCCTGTATCGTAATATGTATCCTAGCTTTCCTTATTTATATATGGTATTCTCTATATAAT
The DNA here is from genome assembly GCA_000404065.3 of Pinus taeda. NCBI lineage: Eukaryota > Viridiplantae > Streptophyta > Pinopsida > Pinales > Pinaceae > Pinus > Pinus taeda. The sequence goes on from APFE031205026.1 coordinate 8,017, forward strand.
TTTGACATTGTAAAAGACTAAAAAAAAATTAATATTACAACAAATTATGAAAATATAATATTTAATTTTATGTTTATATTAAATATGTAACTTTGCAAACCAATCATATAAACCAACTTAGAAATTGAATCTTCCAACCATATAACATAGATATATGATAAGGTTCTCCCCACGCATGTGGGGTAACTATTATAAATCTTCCTCAATCGTAGTTTAGTTTACTTCTGCGTTAATGACAGTGACATATCTCATTATGATACACTAGTATTATAAAGGTGGAACTATTGCCAAATGATATCTTAACAGCATTTAGGTGAGCGTGATGATAATTATGATGATATTACCGCTAAGAAGTAAATTATAATTTAAACTTGTGGATGGTTACGATATCACATGATCAAGAAATTATATTTTTTTGTCGGTTTATTTTTAATGATTATGGTATATTTTATTATTAAATTATTTGTGGTATATATCAAATTAAGTGGTTATTTGGCCACATATTATGTATTTCAATTTATAAATTATAAGTGTATTATTAAATTAGTGTAGTTATATGAAATTAAATTAAATAATATATGACTTAAAATGATGTTATTAAAATCTAAATAGTTAGTAATATTGATATAGATTTGATCTAATATTTAAAACACTTAATTTATGATATGGTTTCAATTTATTAAAATTAATCTTAATTTAATAAATTAAAAAAAATTATATTTATTATTATTTTTAAAAGGTATTAAGATATAAGTTAATATATAATATTTGAAAAAACAACAAAAAATTAATCAATGGGAGATTTATCCCATTTATATGGAGATTTTTAAACTGTAAATATGTAAATATGTTTTGTTCCAATACTATGGCACAATGTCCAAAAACATAATTCACTTCATATGACACTTTTTAATATACATTTTTAATTAATCAAAGGGATAACTATCTAGGAGATAAATCTTAATTTTAATTTGGTGTTAATTATTATGAATATCATAAAATATTTTGTGGATATTAAATCTTATCATCCACATATTGATTATTATTAATTAAATTAAAATTTGGAAATCTTGTTCCAAAACAAATATATTGGTAATAATTATATTTTTAATAATAAAATAGTATAATAATAAATAAATTATAAAAAATAAGAGATTAAGAAGAATAATTCAAATATTTTTATTAAAACTATTTTAATGAAATTTTTAAATCTATATAGAAATGAACTGAACATGGTAAAATAAATTCTAAAATATGTACAATTAATAAGTTAATTTGATGTAAATATAGACATAGTTTAGGCAAAATTGGGGGTATGATATTATCCAAATTATAATGTAAAAATGATATGTTTTGTTTATTTACTGAATATAAATTAAGATGTTTAGGCAAAATTGTGGTATGATATTATCCAAATTATAATGTAAAAATGATATGTTTTGTTTGTTTACTGAATATAAATTAAGATGTTACGTTAATTGTAAGTTGATCTTTGAAATCAACATGACATAATATGGTTATATATAGAAAGACATACGTTTTGAATTAGGTGCATATATTTCTAATCTAAATACAAAAGAAATGGTATAAAGATATTAAAAATGAAGAAAACAAAATAATAGAATATTTTGAGATGCAATGTTTAATGGTGGGTATTCAAAAGATATGTAACATTACTAGTAGTACATTCGACCAATTATATAATATTAATATATATATATATATATAATATAAGAAAGGAAGAGAATACTAAGCCTATGGGGGAAGATCAAAGTAAATAAATTTTTTATTTTTTTAATTCTAATAAATAAACTCTTTCAATAATTCTCTCAAAATTTTTCTCACACTTATTTGCATCAATGAAATATTTAAGACTAGATGTTTCTATTATATGGTAGTTATAATTATCTAACTACCTTGGTTGGTCAACCCAATGTCCTTGGTCAATTGACTTACATTTTGACTTGGTCGGTCAACTCAATTTGCATAGTTGACCGACTTCTATTTGACTTAACAGTTAACGAGCTTTGATTATCAGGTCTAATTGACTAAGTTGACAAGCCCTTCCAACATCTCCCCTTGATTGAATTGCTTGCTTCTCCCAAGCAAGTGGAAGATGAGGATTACAATAAAAAAATTGGGAGAGAGATGACAGTACAAAATTTGTAACTTGATAAGTCTTATGCTTATGTGTGCTAAGATTCTTGAGTTCTTGGTTGTTCTTTTCATGTCGATGCCAGTGTAATAGAAGTTGATGTCGATAATATTGATGATTGTGGAGTTGTACTTTGTACTTCTTCAAAAATAATCTTAGGATATGTGTAAGAGGGTACATCTCTTCTAAATGGTTTGACCCCTTTCTGTTTCCCTTGATGTGTTTTTCACTACACTCCTTTTACCTCTATTTTCGTAGAATCTGAATGTCAACTTGTAGATAGAAAATTTGACTCAAAGATTGTAGGTGAAAAAAATTGAAATCTTGTTTAGACGAGAGAGGCCAAATATATGTTCACTAAGGAGTTAGTTCCTATGGGTGACATGCGGCTATCTTGTGTATATACGTTGCAATCCTCTGCAACTATTGGTCGAAGGTTGACCATTCATCAAGAATGTGTTGAGCTTGCACCCTTGCAAAAGTAATCTTGGCTAGGTACTCTAAATTTTGCGTCAATGCAACTTTTTGTACTTCTTGTAGGTTGGGATTGCATTGTTTTTCTAAGTTTTGTGCTTGGTCCATGGTTTTATTTAAGTGTCGATGGTTTTATTTTCTTTAGTTTGTGACCACTTCCTTTCTCTTAACCATTGTCTCTCCTCTCGGATCGAAGCTTCTTCAACCTCCCTTTCTACAATAATTTATGTCAACATGGCTTACCTTGCTTAGAACTCCAATTTCATTTGTTCCTCATCGATTAGGTCTTTGATTAAGCCTTATGGTACCTTGATTTGGCTGATTGTCATGGAAAAATAATTTGGTCGATTATTTAAAATGATTGACATGATTGTCACCTAGTTAGCTGTTATCTCCGAGTTCTCCCTTATTTATTTGAATTTATCAAATTCTTCTTTTAGTATTACATATGTTTGGTTGATCTATTCTTGCTGACTCAATTGTTGCACCTATTGTTGATCTTTCTTTAATTTTACACTTATCTCAACCAGTTGATGGAATAATGATCCATAGTTTACCATGGATATTCCAATGTACAGTTCGTCAAAATAGATATAATGAAATTATACATAAAATCTAAAATCTTCTTTATGAGGGTTAATTTCTCCTTATATTATGGATTCGTTAATTATTGTGTTATTCTTATGCATGCAATAGATACAATATGCAGAAAATAAAGAACAAAAAAATAATATCACAAATCACAATTGACACAAATAGCCTATGAAATTGTTTCGAGCAAAAACCTAGTTGGAAGGTGAGGCAATCTTGCTCTCTTCCTTTGGATGGAAAATGGATGCAAGTACAAAGAAGTGAGATTTGTGGCTCGTGGGTTGCTACAATGCACACATGTTGTCAATTTTCTCTATCCCTATCCACTATTGGATACTCTACTCATCTATGGAACAAAATGCACTTGAACATAATGTAATCCCTTTTCTTCCAAGTGGCCTAGTTATAACACAACCCACTAGTAAAAATAATCCGTTGAGCTTATTTCTCCACATTTTCCAATTGAAAAACATCAAGATAGATGAAAAATAATATAATGATCCATTCCATATCACACCTCCCCATTTTTGGAGGCTTTTGGTCCCCAAAATATTTTACCGAATTCCTCCACCTCCTCTCAGGTGTATCATTTAGCCTTTTCTGGAAGATGTCCTTTCAACCTAATATTCCAAAGGTCATGTTGTCCTTGTATTTTAGTTCTGAACTTTTACAAAATTGTATCATCGATCAACTCTATCTAAGCATCTAGTGTCAAATCATCTACAAAAGGTAGGACCTCTTCCTCTTCTCGATGTAGCATGGAAGGCTTATAGAGTTTCCATTTCTCTACATTCACCATTGAGTAAATGCACATGTATGGGGGTAGAACGAGTCTATAGGCATCATCTCCCACCTTGTATAGTAGCTCAAAGGAACCATAATACAAAGCCTTGATATTCTTATCAAGACTCTGTAGCCATTCCTTGTTCAATTGTAACATATTTTGTCTCCTACTTTAAAGGGACTCCCTTGTTATGTGTTGATCATGCATGGCCTTATATTTTTTTTTGTGACTTTTGTAGTGCCTCTTATACCTACAGATGGATTTTCTTGATATTCTCAACCATTTTTTCCTCTCTTAAGCCATCCCTCATAAGATCCTCCCTCACTCCTACATGTTGTCCATATTCAATATCTAAAGGTGATTGTGGAAAATATCCAAAACAAGTTTCAAATGGGGACTTACTAGTATAAGTGTGGACTACTATGTTATAAAAGTCTTGTATATATACCATATTTTTATCCCAAGTTTTCAAATGATTTTGCTTGTAACCCTTCAAAAGTCACAACAAAGTCCTATTGATTATTTTGTTTTCCCATCTATCTGTGGATGGAACGTTATATACCTCTTTAATTTTGTGTCCATCTTCTCCAAAAATGTAGTCCAAAATGCATTGAGAAATCACATGTCCCTTTTTGAAATTATGCTCCTTGGTATCCCAAAGTGCATCCAAACTTGTCCAAAGAATGAGTTCATTGCTTCTTGCCCACTCATGGTCATTTTATAGGGAATTAGAACACACATCTTGTTGAACTTGTCAAGTACCACTAATAACTAATCATGTCCCTTCTTAGTTGTTGGTAAACATACCACAAAGTCCATAGAAATGATTTTCCAAGGACGAGTGGGTATAGGTAAGGGATGATATAGACATCTTTCTTGTTACTAGGTTTGCTAGTACAACAAAGCATGCATCCTCTCATGAACCTAGTTACTTTTTCTTGCACCATGGGCCAATACACATACCTCTACAAGTTGGCCACTGTTTCAACTACACCAAAGTGCCTTGTAACCTTGGAGGCAGGAGCCTCTCTAATTAGTTGTAGTTTCTCGCCTTTAGGAACACATAAATTATCCAACATGTAGAGTAGCTGATCCTATAAATGGTAGTCAATTTGTGTTGTCACCATCATGCACAGGACTCTAGCTTTGCAACTACTGAAACACCTCCTTAAAGTCCTCATACTTTGAATATGCCTAGTTTTTGTATGCATCATTAGTGAATGGCTCCATGTGCATACAAGTTCCCAAAGCTATGATATTTGATATGGGTGGCCTTGAAAGCGTGTTGGCCAACTTGTTTGTTCTTCCATTCATGTACTTGATCACTAAATGACACTATTTGTAGAAACCCTATCCACTTGAAATGTTTGGTGTGTTGTAACTTAATTTGGACCAGTAGGTATTATGGTGGCTGGCGTTTTGTGTGGATTACCATCTCCTTTCCCATCGAATAGTGGTTCCACATTTTCACAACTTGCACCAGGCAATAGATCTCTTTATGGTACGTAGGATAGTTGAGAATCACCTCATGAAATACTTCAGAGTGGTAGCATACATGCCTTCCTCTCTTACATCAAGACCGCTCACAATGCATACCCACTCATATCTATCTCCACTTCAAAGGGGTGTTGCAAGTTCAGTAATGCCAAAACTGGTGCTTGGATGATATTCTTCTTTAACTCCTCAAAGGCCCTATACTAACCCTTTCCCCACTAGAAACTCTTTCCACTTGCTTTTATGGTGTGCAGTGGTGTTGTTACTGCTGAAAACATGGCTATGAATTTCCTTAAGTACTATGTTGCCCCAATGTAACTCCTGACTTCAGAAACATTCATAAGCATTGGCCACTTCATGATGACCTCTATCTTGGCACGATCTATCTTCAAATCTTCTCCACTTATCACATAACCCACATACACCAAGTATTGTTGTGCAAACTCACACTTTTTGAGATTTTTTAGCAATTGGTGCTTCTTTAATGTCTCTAGCACCTGCATCAAATGTGAAATGTGCTCCTCCCAAGTAGAACTACCAATATATCATCCAAATAGACAATAAAAAATAAATCTAAAATAGGCATAATATGTCATTCATTAACTTGATAAACATAGCTGGTGCATTGCACAAGACAATTGGTGCATTGCATAGGCCAAATGGCATGAATAACAACTCATCATCAAACCTTGTTTAGTTTTGAATGCGATATTTCAAGTATTTTCTTCTCTTACTTCAATATGGTGATATCCAGACTTTAAGTCCATCTTGGAGAAGTATTTTGTTTGTTGCAACTAATCCAACATATCATCTATCTCGAGAAGGGGGTACATGTTCTTTAACATAATTTTGTTTAACACCCTATAATCGATACAAATCTATCAAGTCCTATCTTTTTTAACACAATGATGATGGGAAACCCACATGATGAGGTATTTGGTCGAATGACACCTTGTTCCAATAATTGCTACAATTGCTTCTTCACCTCACTAGCTTCTATAATGTAATTCCTATACAACCCAATGTTTGGAACCAGAGAGTCCGACAATAGTTGAATCTCATGCTTCACTTCCCTGTTGGGCGATATCCCTTTAGGCTCCTGGAACACTCCCTTGTATGCATGCAAACACTCTTCCAATTATTGTTCATATTCCTTACTACACTCATCCAAGGATGACTTTGCTCTCATTGACTCTTTTGCAGACCGATTTTCACTTAAAAATAGTATAACATACTTCTTGCTAGAATTAGTCAATTTCTTAGCTTGGTTGGCACTTAATAGTGAGATTTTGGAATTACCCTTGTGCGCGTTGATGGTGAAGGATTTTCCATTCTTCCTTAGGTGGTATTGGTTGGCTCTCCACATGAATATTGCATCCTTCATGTAAATATAGTGACTTCCAAACACCACTCCACATACATCAAGGATAAGTACATCTAGATCTACTTCATCAATGAAATTAGCACTGGTAAAAAAATATGAGTTTGCATTGTTTGATTACCTTTATTTTCACATCCTTATTTACACATCCCATTTGATATGGGCTTGGATGATCATGAACTTCCAATCCCAATTTTTCTACCATATTTGTTGTAATGAGATTCATCTGTGAGCTTCAGTTGAACAGAGCATTGATTTTGTCTTCTTGACCCGTATCTTTATATGGAATATTTTAGTCATTTCCTTCTCTTCCTATTGCTGGAGGCTACTCAAATTCACTCCATTTTGCACTGATGGACAAAAAATATTCTTATCCATGTTTGAGTTGCTTTCCACTTGGTTGCTCGAATTAGTGGCCATGAGAGTTTTCTTCTTATCATTTTTCTTTTTGTTCTTTGACTTGAGCTCTGGATGCAACTTCCAACACTTCTTATTTATATGACAGTCAATGTTACAATGGTTGTATTGGTTATTGGTATATTTTCATTGGTGTGTTATGCATTTTATATTTTTGTTTGTTTCCCCTTTCGACTTCTTCTTCCCCTCCTTGGAAGCTTCCTAGTGCTCTTTCTTCTTTGACCCACTTGATTTCCCTCTCTTCTGGATTTTGTTCTCTAGGTATTATGCCTATATATAAACTTCATCCATTGAACTAGGTTTGAACAACATCACTTACTTTTGTAGACGACTATGTAGACCACCCAGATAATTGAGGAGTTTGTCTGGGTTCTTTGGGGAGATACCCAACATTATGGCCATCTTTCGAAATTCTATGGTGTACTCTTGTACACTCTACACCTTCCTTTACCTGAAGTAATTCCACCAGATCCATTGGTCCTATATATACTCAATATTGTAAAATTGTGACTTTATAAGAGTTTTGAAATCCTCCCACTTAGTCACTAGAGGATATCCTTCCAACCTCAGGGTCTCTCTGTGATTTTTCCACTAGGTTAGGGCATTACCCTCTAATTTCAATTGAACAAATGGAATATCATGTTCCTCCTCTATATGATGAACTCTAAAATAAACTTCTAATTACTACAACCAGTGATTTAAATTCAGAGCATCAATCTCACCCTGCTATGTCTTGATGTCAACCTTTACTTCCCTTTTTTATAGGGACTATGAATGGTTCATGACACTCGAATTAGGTTCTTCCTTTCTAGGTTCTTTCCTTGATTCCCTCTCTGGTTTTTCTCAATCTGTTGATTTCTCCTCCAATTCGACCTTCGTGTTAGAACCTTCTTCTTCTTTGGATAATTTTATTTTACTTATTTAGGGCCACCATGAGGAGGCTCACATTATGGTTTATATTTGCGACTTGTGCTCCAAGTCGCACAAACCTCTCCTCTATGGGATCTTGATGGTTATTGACGTATTCTTCTGCCATGTATAGGGTTTTATTACTTTTGACTTAGTTGATTTAAATCTCATTCAACTCCCAACAATTAACCCAAAGAAACTTGACTTTGATACCAATATGATCTGTAAACTATTGTGGTATTCCACTAGACAATTTGTTGCAACACACCTAATGAAATTATACTTAAAATCCGAAATCTACACTATGAGGGTTAATTTCTCCTTAGATTTATGGATTCATTAATTATTATGTTATGCATATGCACACATTAGATAAAATATGCAAAAAAAAATGGAAAATGAAACAAAACTCACAAACCACAGTTGATACAAGATATATCCTAGGAAACCCTTTCAGGAGTAAACACAACTAGAAGGTGAGGTTTCCTTGCCCCCTTTCTCTGAATGGAAAATGGATGCATGTACAAAGAAGTGAGACATGTGGTCTAGGGGTTTCTACAATGCACAAACCATGTCTTATTTCTCTATCCCTGCCCACTATCTGTTTTTTTTTTCTCATATATGGAACAAAATGCAGTCGAATAGAATGGAACCCCTTCTCCTCCTCGTGGTCTAGTTATAACAGAACCCGATAGCCTATTAGTGGTTAAGTTTGGCTCCTTCAAATCTTAACTGGAATCACAATATGGGCTCTTCTAGAGTATTCTTCATCATGATCACATGGCTAACCATTTTTCCCTAAATAACGGGGCATGATGTGACATCCCTTCGAATAATGCTGGTTAAAACAGGAAGATCAATTGTTGGGTGGCATAATTTTTTGTGTATGGACTTTGATTGAGGTGATTTTTACACAGTTGGAAAGATATTTATGTGTATAATAGTGATAGGGAGTGAGTGCTTA
>APFE031205027.1:0-22168 GCA_000404065.3 Pinus taeda
TTACCTTGATTCAATTTAAGAGAGACATTGCCTACACCTTTCATGGGATATTTCATATTATCTCCAAGGACAATTTCCAGGTTAGTTTCTTTCTCTTGATTATGGAGAACATCTTTGTAACCAGTGAAGTGCCTTGAGGCACCACTATCAATGAGCCAAATTCCCATTGAGTCGTTAGATTCATATTCAGTCCCATTATCAATCCTTAATATTTTGATCTTCTTTTCGGTTTGATTCTCGATCAAGGCTTTGAAGTGTCGAAACCAAGAGAATGCTTCATCCTTCGTTTTCAAGAAGTATATCCAAGTCTTTCAGGAATAGTCATCTGTAAAAGTAAGGTAATATGAATATCCTCCCAAAGAGTTCACAGGCATCATACCAGATATGTCTGAGTGAACCAGTTGTAATATATCAAAGGTCTTGCTTTGGCTTGAGGGGAATGGTCCCTGTTGTCGCACAGATTGTCACGACAACGCTCAGACCGGGGCTATCACCTTGATCCCCGATCTCGCTGTTTAAGCCTGTCTCGCACGGCTAAGGGGGGTAGACCCTATGGAACAATGGATGACCAACTGTTGACCGGTTGGGTTGGGAGACACGAGGGAAAACAAGCACTTAATTGATTTTATTAAGTTAATAGACCAGTTCCTTAAGGAGCTAATGATTAAATGATTATTTATTGAATATTGCAAAAATATAAACTATGTAGAACAATCATTTATCATCAAATAACCCAAGCGATGTAAGATTTTCAACAAATGCACAACGCCTTTAAATGATCCAGCAATTAAACTTCAAGAAAAATTAAATGCTTTAAATGATCATAAAATTGAAATGCTGACTAGCTACCACTTTCATATAGCCAACTTGTAAATAAACATTTTAAGTGCGTTTAGCTATAAAAAAATGGACCACAAAAAATGAATTTTCAATTTTTTTTATTAAGCTTTTTCAAAATATTTTTTAATTTTTAAATATTTGTAATTTGTAATTTTTTTGTTTTGTTTGCAGGTGCTGGAGCAGCGAATGGAGGCTGTAGAGAAAGCATAGGAGTGTGAAATGATATGCTGTAGAAAGCGATGGCTAAGCATAGAATGGACAACACATAAGGATTGGAAAAATGAAGCGGGGACTTATCTGCAATAATAAAAAAAACCCCAGGCAACAGATAGCTTGGAGAATCTCGAATTTCTTCAGCAAAAAACCTGCAAGAACTGATCCTGAGGCCAGATCTTACCCTCCAGGGCCTAGATCTGGCTTCAAACAAAAATTTCTCCTCAGACCTGTAACCTGCAACCTGTAATGGCAAAACAGAACACCCAAAGATAATATGTGCAAGAATCAAAACTAAAAAATCTAACTAAATAATTACAATATTCACAAACTGCAGACTCTAAAATAGCCAGATTTCTCGTTGTGCCACATAAATATTTTCATAATTTAAATTTTAAGGTGAGATACTTCAGAAAACCCTGCATGCATTCATTAAAAAAAAAAATTCAGATAATAAGCCCGAGATTAAAAACTAGCTAGGCTCTTTCAGAAAACACAATCCGGGAGTTGGCTGGTTTAGCCGAGAACTTCCCCTAACGCCCAGTAAATTCAAAACTTAAGATTTCCTGCACAGCTTAAAATCAACCATTAACATAGAGGGAGAAAACAATAATGAAATCCATATCAAATGGAGATACCTGCCATTATATTTTAGAGTCTAAACTATCGTTCAAACCCCAAAGATCAGGCAAGATACCTGTGCCTGAATCAATCTTCATCAAGCTATTATCAATGACTGAAAGTAAGATTATGCAGAAAAATAAAACAATCTTACAGCATTTCCAGAAGATTAACACCAACAAGATTTTCAACCCCAAAGTCTTTCTTTATTGCACAAAAACTGACTACAAGAGAGCTTTCTTTAGCACCAGACTCTCAGATCTAAACTTATCTCAAATGACCCCTAACACCCTATTTAAAGGAAAAAATCCCAACGGCTAGTTCGAGTGATCCACGTCAAAATGATCTCGACCGTCGATGAGGATCAAGATATCTTTTAATCTCATCCGTCGAATTTTTAAATGCAATTTAATATAATAAAAATTGAAATTCTGCATTTATTTACTCGAAAAATTTGACTCATTATTATTTATTTATTTTTACATATTTTATTTTATTTTATTTATTAATTATTTTTGTAGTTATTATTTAAAAAATTTTAGTTATTTTTATTATTTATTTATTTTTAATTATTTATATTTTTTTTAATTTTTTTATTATCTAATTATATACTTTTATTTTTTATTTTTTTCAATTTTTATTTTTTATTTTTAAATGGATCCTCGAACTTAGCCTTCGGAAAAATTACCTAAGACCTAGGACTTAGGACTTATGAGGGGATTAAAACATTTTCTAACCCTCAAGACACTTTACATCATGAACTTTACAATTTTACATCTTAAGAGGGAAAACCCATTTGACATAGACCCTCATAGACCACCCAGTTCTGCGACCAAACATAATCTAGCAGATCAACACACTAGGATTCTCCTAAGATTCTAATGAAAAAATCCGTTCCGGCTTTGGGGTTAGGTTGAAGAAAAACTTTGCCGATCATGGATCGGTAAGACAAAAAGCCTTCCGGAACGTAGATTATCATTAAAAAATTAGGTCCACCTAGGCAATTTACATATATGACTCAACTCTGCTAAGATTATTTACAATTTACACATGCAGACTGGGTTTATAACATAACATGATCAAGTCAATGATGACTATCGAATGGCACGGACACGTCAATCAAGCGTTATTCCTTTTGTGAAGAAAAGGGGGTGTACTGCTATGGGTAGTTGACACGTAGTGGTCAACAGTCCCTTTTGAGCTTTCCTTCGGCACATCCCAGACATGCACCTTCTTTCTCTACTCGAAATTCGGGCATCCCTATTACCATTTGTCTTACATCGGGTAGAGCTTTGTAATGAAGGTGGACAAACCTCTGATGCCAAAGTTTGAACTGGAGAGATGTATCACAAGACATGACACCTAACAGACTTCCACCAACCTGATATAATGAATCAAATCAAAACCCAAGAGTGAAGGCATCTTTAACATTATTTTTCCATATACATACCTTGCCATCGCTGAAGGTTACCTTGTAGCCTTTGTCTTCCATTGCCAAGATGGACACCAAGTTCTTTTTGAGGTCAGGTACATATAATACATCCTGTAAGTGGATCATATTACCTTGATTCAATCTAAGAGAGCCATTGCCTACACCTTTCACGGGATATTTCATATTATCTCCAAGGACAATTTCCAGGTTAGTTTCTTTCTCTAGATTATGGAGAACATCTTTGTAACCAGTGAAGTGGCTTGGCGCACCACTATCAATGAGCCAAATTCCCATTGAGTCCTGTTAAACACACATGGGGAGTGAGAGAAATATGAAAGATAAATCATGCAGTACATTTTTTTATTAACGGGAGATATACATTTATAGTACATTGTTGTGACCGTTGGGTTTCCACACTAACCCATTGAGGATTAGGTGTCCAACATTCCCCCCCTAATCTGAAGGGTTATGTATGAGTCTAAGAAGAGAGTTGTAATACAAAATGTGAAAAAATGCATGGCAACACTAGGCTGAATGTGCTCTCTTAAATGTTGGTATAAAGGGCGGTGGTTTAAGGATGACCACCAACACTGGAACGCTTAGTGCAGTTCCTGGAACTCTTCCAAAACTGGCAAGAAGCTGAAGTCTTCTGCTAGAGGAAGTGCCGCTATTGTTTGGAACAGGGAAACCTTCAACCATGAAAGGGAGGTATCACCCCGGAAAAAAGGGAGAACTTCAACCTAAAAAAGGAAGATCTCATCCTGTGATGGTTAAAGGATGACCAACAACTCTGGAATGCTTAATGGCAATTCCTAACTCCTGCACTGGCAAGAAGCTGGAGTCTTCTGTAGAGGAAGTGGCTCAAATTTGTTCCTGGAATTCTTCCAAAGCTGGCAAGAAGCTGAAGTCTTCTGCTAGAGGAAGTGTCCCAGATTGTCAACTGAAGGCATGTTTATGGGCATCTTTGTCTCTGGCGACAACTCTGAAACTGGTGTGGCAGGTTGTGGCTCAGGCTCGCTTGATGTGGCTTTGAAGCTTGTAGATGACCATCATTTTCTCCCCTGTCAGATACAAGGTGAGATGATCGAGAAAACTCAACTGCAAGACTGTTCAATACTCTGGAACAAGTTCTGACATGTGTTTGGAATATCTTCTTGGTTGTTGATGCCCATTGCCAAGAAGCGGTCCATCCAAGATGAATATTTGTTCTTGCAGGACGTTTGTTTTTGAAACATCTGTGTGAAGAATGACTGGTTTTATGACATTGCTTACATGGATGAGGATCAAAACAGTGATCTTTCATATGGCCAACTCGGTCATAGTGTTGGCATTTTACAAATTGTTGTTGTTGTTGTTGCTGTGGAAGAGGGGCAGAGTCTGGAACAGTTGAAGCTGAACTGTCATAAGGAGCAGGTGAACTGTCATGAATGAATCTAGCACTCTGAAACTGAATGGGCTTGGCATAGTCTGGAATATGAAATGACAAGTCCTTGTCATATCCAAGACCAGTTCTGTGCTTGTTGTGGACAAGCTATTCCCAAGGTCTGATGATGGGCTTGGGAAGTGCAGGCTGAGTTTCTGCATCTGCATGTACAACTGCTGCTTTATTTGAATGAACTGTAACATTATTAACATGCTGCTCATGGGTGGTTGTCTCAATGTTCTGAACAAAAACATGTTCAGAATGGTGTCTATTTTGATGTAGCTCTTCTTGCTGTAGCTGTGATTCAAGCTGCAAAAAATCGATCTTTTCTTGTGCATTTTGCAAATAAGTTTGAATATCGGTGAGAAAATCCTTGCTGATTTTCACTGTATTATTCATAGTAGAGAGTATTAGATTGTCCACTAACTCTAATATTGCACTAATTGGAGCCATTTTTAATCCTCCAAAAATAGTAAAACAATGAGGAAAAGATGGACACCAATTGCTCTTTTATACTTCAAATCAATCAGCTTGCAATAGATTCAGCACACAAAGAATGGTGATATCCGGAAACAGACTCCTCACTCAAAAAATGAATTTTCTTCAATTCACCTAAGAATTTAACTTCCAACAAAGCTACAAGCAATTTAGGCCTCAAAAAGATATTTTCATGTACCAGCCTTGAATCCAAGGGAACTTGTCCTAGCAACACTTCAATAAAAATCTCTGATATGAACAACCTTTAAGAAAATACACCAATTCAATCTATAATACCACGAAACTTGCTAATTAGGAATCAAATCAATACATATCTTCCTATGATCTGTATGCCTTGTCCAGCGCTACCAAACCATTTCACTGTTCTGCAAACTAGACAAGTCGCTCTCTATTGCTAAAGAGCAGCTTCCGTTTTCCGCCGAACGGGAGGAACTCCACACTTTTACCCAAACATATGCTTTGGCGGAGCTTTTCACATCTTTCCCTACTCCTTTTGCCATTTTCTCTTGGCGGAGGGTTGCAATATTGAGCAACGAATGAATGAAAGAGCGGAAGAATAGGAAAGAATGAGCAGGTGCATTACTCGAATTCACATCAACAGCGGACAGCTCACCCAAACAACAGCAGGTGCAAGATGATCAATCGCCTTCCACAGCGGCATCACCCCCAATAATATGTGCAACCATTTCTGCCCCTTGTCTCTTGTATCTACACATGCCATCTCAACTCCGGTAGCAGCATAGACACTTTCATCCTTGGATGTATGAGACTCACCCTCTATGGAGCGCACGGGAGAATCAATTCATTTATCCATTGTCACTTACAACCCCCCCAATCGTTTTTATTCTCAATAGGTTCCGGTTCACGCAATTACTGGCAAATTCACACTTTCCCTTTTATATGCAGAAGCTATCTTTTAGATTATGACTATAAAACCATTTCACAATCAATCAATCTCTGTATATGAGAGTTTCCTCCTTCATGGCAAATTTAGAACTTCTGAAATCTTCAATCAAATCCAATGACTCAATTCATGCATATATGACTTGAACCCATGAAACAATGCGCCCATATTCCATTCGACATTATATTAATCGACCCAACCATCACAAAACTCTGTATTTTCAACCCAATATCAATCATGTATATATTAGCAGATTAAATATTCAACTCGAATCTGTTCAAGAATAAACTCCCACCAGACACCTTGAATTCACAGTCATATAACCCAATATAGCAATGGTCCCACAACGAACCAAACAACGTATGAATTCAACATTAATTGAATTTGATTAGAATTTTATACAGCACACAGTGAAAACCAGAGTCACTATTGAAGCCGGTTGCCGAGTAATGAGGATAGTGGTTTATGTGAAGTCCACGATTTCAAAACCTGCAGTTGGACTTCTGTCTACATGGATATATAACCATCACAGTTTTACAAAATCCTTTCAAAACACTTCCACTCTACTGCAAAGCATAATTGTTTAAATATACAGAAAGGCAAACTAAAGTCGTTAACTGGTTGAATGCTTAGCAATCAAAGGAGTGCTAATTAAAAATCTGTATTGATTTTTCTTTGGGCATCGATTCTTTCAGTCAACCTAATCACTACCACTTTCGGCTTAATCCCATCTTTATTCTTAAACCAGAAACCCGAAAGGGTGAAAGTAAAACGGGAGAATGGGATCAAGTCGAGAGATTTTCATGGAGAGAAACCTTAACAATGAGCAGGCCAACCTGTTGCGGCAGGTAATAAAAGACAAGTTACTTGCAGATCATTTGCTAGACGAAGAGGAAGTGAAACAAACGCTATTGATGTATGAAAGGGACGGTCTAGAGCACATTCAGCTGATAACGGAATATGCTACTATTCTTGTTTGTGAAAACAGGCGCCCTGAACAAATAACGAAAGATATAGAAATATTTCTAGGTCATCGCAATGCTCGATTTGTGAATTGGCTATGGGACGATCACATTGCCTCCCACATGGAGTTTTACTCACACCGTCCAGTGTCGAGAGCAACACAATATGAAGCACAGTCATCTAATACTACGTCCAAGGCAACACAATATGAAGCACAGTCAACCTAACAATAATCCATTCAACTTTGAAATATGTGTTAAATACAATCAATCATCACAGCGAAGGATCAAAACTTGTATCGATTACCACGGCAAAGAATCAATGCTCCAAATTTATATGGAATCCTTTACCCAACTTACAATCAACCACAGTTCTTCACAAGTTTTCAACACGCATTACCTTTGTTGTGTTTGGAAATTCGTGCCATTGTCAAGACTGATCAATACGCCGTCCAAATGCCTTTCAAAGTTGTTCATCTCATGGTCTTTATCAGCCAACGTAGCTACAGTTCCCCAATGTGTGAATCAAATTCACTCAGCGCTCTTTTCTTGAAGACGTTCTAGGCTTGCGCGGAGCTTTTATTCTTCTCCGGCACTTCTGCAAACAAAATTCAACTCAACCTTTTATCATCCAGCTTACCACTCACTTGCTTTCACATCGACGACATATCAGCGTTCAAAAGGACATATCAGGCATTGATATCAGGCAGAAATAATTATGGTAGACAGAGTGGCGCAACATCAATAATGGCAAAAAACGGCTATAGAGAGCACACATAGCGTATCTTGGACAGCGCTGGTCAGGCAGACAGAACACAGATAAAGGAATATGGAGGAGCAACGCAGGTATATGCAAGAGGTGGCATCTAAATTCTAGCTAAGAAAATATTCATAAGTGATGGCAGAAACCATAAAACAAATGGTTCAAAGAAATAATGCAGGGCAGGAATACGCTTGCTCTGATACCATGTTAAACACACATGGGGAGCGAGAGAAATATGAAAGATAAATTATGCAATGCAATTTTTTATTAACAAGAGATATACATTTATAGTACATTGTTGTGACCGTTGGGTTTCACATCCCAAGGTCTCTTGGACTTCTTTTGTCCATTCGGCTTCCACACTAACCCATTGAGGATTAGGTGTCCAACAAGTCCGAAGGAGAAGAGGTAGATAGAGCAGTTGGTAGATAATATTCATCCTGCTTATTTTCAACAATGTTGGATTCATACCTGGAATTTCTAGCCTTCTTGAAAGGTTGTTCTCTTCTTTGATTTCCAGCACTCCTTTTTACTCTACTATTAGATTTGTCATTCCTTTGATTGCCATGAGAGGGATTTTGATCATCGTCCCAGTGTGAGTCCCTTCTATCAGGGCACTCCCTTGCATAGTTACCTGCTTTATCGCGAATGAAACATCATCCTTTTCTTCCACCCTTAGGTCCATTTGTTCCTAGCAGTAGCAGATGCATTTGATGGAGGCTCAACAATTCTGCTTTTCACATGGTCTAATACTTCCTATTCTTCTAATGTTAGATCGAGAGACATCTTCCATCTATGGTAGTCAGAATTCTCACGGATCTTGTCTTCAGCAGGGAAGTGTGTTGAGGACCCCATGAATTCTTTTTGAATAACCTGGAAATCTTCTCTTCGGTGATTGTTCTTGCTCTTGCTCGGGCTTTGTCTTCACCTTAGCTCTGATACCATGTTAAGATATGGTATGTTCTATTCTTATAACAGTTTACTTATCTTTCTTATTATTATCCACAGATTCGCAATCACATGTACATAATGTAAAGTGCAGATAGAACATTAAACGATTGACAAAAAAACAAGCCAAGAAAAGAGACACAAGATGTGGCGGCTAGCCAGGGACAAACCCCAATGTGGGGAAACCCTTTGATCAAATCTTCCTTTATCTTCAATAATTCAGCACAGATAAATAATACATAAATCTGATTTACATCAGTAGCAGCAAACCCCAGATCAACCCTAAATTAGGACAAAAAACCCTAGATCAAACTTGTCATCTCTCCACTGGTGAGTCGTTCACCATGCACTAGTCTGAGACTTCGTCGTGCACCAGTCCAAGATATCACCATGCACCAGTGCAAGATTTCACTGCGCACCAGTGCAAGATTTTGCCGCGCACCAGAGAGAGAGAGATGTGATGATCAGTGTATGTCCAAATAAGGAAAAGGCCTCCTGTATTTATATACAAATGTTGATGATGAATAGATGCGTCTATTGGGCTTCTGAGCCTACATGAGTTTCTGGTCGGCTTGATAATTATTCCATAATCAAAATAAATTCATATCTCCATAAATACTTATCAGAATCGGAAGATCTTTAGATCAACCTAAGAAAAATATTATCAGCCATGAATAAGATGACCCACATGGAGTTTGGCCCTAGTTGCCAATTTTAATATTCTCTGTGGTATAGGGATCTTTATTGTCGATTGGTGTAATTAGGGTTCGGCATCAACAACGAACTTAAGTATTGGGCAAGCTAATACAAATGTCTGCATGGGTATAGGCATATCTATGGTCCTCTACGACCTACCTGTGTAAAGAATTGACAAGCAAGTTGGGTGGGTAATTGTATGTAAAACTAAGCGATGTATGTAACTAGGTAGTATCCAGGTGGAAAGTGGTGGAGGTAAATAGCTAGGTAGTAGCTGTGTGGTAATAACCCTATTCTTTAAGTATTCAGGGTCTCACTGGATGGTGAGGTTGCTTTCTAGATTGATGATTCATGGGGGAGGTGGTTGGACGAAGGGAAGGAGGTGGTTCAACAGAAAGAGGCGGTCCAACAGAAGAGAAGGAGGTAGTAGTGAACCAAAAGCCCAGTTACACCTGATGCAGTTCCACCTTCCCCCCCTACAATTCTTGAATCACCCAGTTACACCTTATGCAATTCCCACCCACTTGTGATTGATCTATCTCCCTACCTAGGATATCATCGATTTAGACCTGTTTATCAAACTAGAGACGAACGATTAACATGACATAGATTTCTTTCTTTTAGGCTTGACGAACATAGATGGCTTCTTGCTGGGAGAAGAAAACTTCACTGGGAGACGAAATGAAAGAAAGAAACAACGGGCTCATTGGTCAAATCACAGTTGGGGGAAGGAAGAAATAGCAGGCGGGCAGGATGCTGTTGGACAGATCGCAGGTTGGCTTCTTGAGCTTGTTGGCTAGATGGATGTGTGCGGGAGGGTGGATGGGAAAATAGAACACACGTGGATTTGAGGCAAGACAACCAGTGATGCTAGAACCCAAAGATGGTCGAACCCGAAGTTGGGCGAACTCAAGGCTGGATGGCACGAAGCACCGGAATAGGAACAATAGAACATGGCTCGCTTTGAGGCTTTGCAAACACGAACGGGACGATTGCATGCTTCTTGCTCGGAGAAGAAACCCAGGCGGGCTAGGAGTAGGAAAACAAACTGGAGGGATGCTTTTACTTACGTGATAACTGCTTGCATGAGATGGAACTAGCCCTCCTTGAACTTCTGGTCGATTCTCAATTGAGAACTCCCCAATTGCTTATCTCTCGATCATCTCTATAACTCCTTGATCTTGGCACGGATTGAACCATCCCACCCACACCCATCATATAGTATCGAAGAAACACCCCAGATTTACTTACATCTTGTGAAACAGACAGGTCACATGTCACCAACATAGCAAGCAATGACAAGTACACTTAGGAGGATTTATTGGATTGATGAGGAGTTTGAGGATGAGGATGAGGAGTCTTCCCCAAACAAGAGCCAACTGATTGATTGATGAGGAGTTGGAGGGGCCTGCTTCCTGAAACAAGAGCACCTAATTGATTTATTGAGTGAGTGATTGACGGTCGCCAACAAACATAAAGAGTTTGCAAATTACACACCCATCATGACACAGAGAAAACCAAAACAAACAACACACCTGGAGTTACCAATAGCACGTAGTTACCAACAACACATTGTGAACCTTACATCCATAGTTCAACCTCCCTAGCCTAGAATTAACGCTGATCGGGACCTTGCAATTATCACTAGGAAGGCAAGTCATCAGGGAAATAAAGGAAGGTCAAGTAATTACTCTGCTAAGGGAAGGTCCTATGCTGGCTGGTAGAGTCAAGGCATATGGATATTTCGTTGCCCTTCAAGGTTATAACCCTCGCTACTATATGTCTAACTAATAGGTATCACTGATGGATGCTGTATAACACTTTTTTCTCCATACCCCTCCCTAGTTCCCATTCTCTCGCTTGTTGAGCAAAATCTGGTAACATATTAGAAAAATGGGTTGGTGCATAAGCGTGCAAATATGCCCATTTCAAGATACTTTCAAGCCATTGATTGAAAAAAGGAGTCAATATTGGTTCGATATTACCTCTCCCCTCAGTTGAATAAGAATATCCCATCTCGATACGCCACCCTTTCATTAGCAAATTGACCCTATCTAAAGGTTCTCCCTATATTTATTCCCCTCAAAGAGCATAGCGAAAGGTTGGGATCACCTTCTATTTATTCCCCCCAAATCACTAGCCAGAAGGTTTGGATATATTAGGTCTCTAGTTCAGTTGCAAGGTCAAGAGAAGGTAGGTAACAATCGAGATTGATTAGTTATTTGGTTCGGTTTCAATCAATCTCCCAAGAGAAGGCAGATTGCAAGGGAGAGAGAAGGTCTCAGCAGTAAGTCGGCAAGGTCGATATCAGTTCCAAGGTAGCAATAGAGAAGCAACACGTAGTTTTTACTTTGTCCTTGAGGTTATAACATCCCTTAATGCATTTTTTATTTATCAACTTCTTTTTATATTATATGGAAAGGCTTTAACTTTCTTTTCAATCTCGCTTTCGACCACTTGAAAGTAAATCTTGATTGATTCTTAGGTATGCTTTTCCGGAGGATATAGGTAGGTATTTTCTTTTCAAGGGGTTAGGTCTTTGGTTTTTAACCGCTAACGCACTTTACCTAATCTAACAAGGGACTTAAACTTTGTCTTTTTATTTTTTGTAGTCTCGATAATGCATAACTCCTCACCCACACTCTTTTTATTGGGCCATCCTGAACTGTCCTTAACAACCTTAACCTTCACTTTATTTCCTTGAATCGATATTGACCCATCCCTCCTATTATTATCGTTATATGTATGCAGGAAACACCATATATTATTTAGATTACAGATCTGGTCAAAGAGCCAGATTAGAAATGGTCGAAGAGATTACAGCAGGTCGATATTTGCTAGTCCAATCAATTTGATTGTCCAAGAGATTTGGTTGAACAGATTGGATATTTTCTTCTAGCCAGATTAGAGCTTGTTCCAGTCAGATTATAGAGGAGAGCAGGCCTTACAGAGCTTGTATTTGAGAGCTGGCAACACCAGATCATAATTAGTATTGATACATTTTTGGTATCATTGAATGTCATACCCAATACTTTACTTATTGTTAGGCTCTTTTTTTGCCTTGTTAAAGACACGTTAGAACTTTGGGAGCTGCTACTCTATACGCCTAGGGGTCAGACGAGTAGACATATGTATATAGCATCTCTTTATATACGTCATACCTTTGGTAGTTGCAACTCCTCTTTATGCCATAGGAGACAGATAGACAAGGGAGTTGGGTGGAGATATTGGCTACTTCTCTTTAGAAATACTCTCGTATACGAGATAGAGAGATCTTCTTGAGGAGTCCAAACAAAGCACCAGAATTAGAAATATACTTTACTCTGCAAATTTAGGACACCCATCCCTGCATTGATCAACGAGATTTCATGCAACACCTTATGTATTATTATTTCTTTTGAGTGAGGAGAGCAGGTCTTCGATTCAATATTAGAGTTGGTCGAAGAGAGCTGGCAAAGTAGGCAGCAGTAGTGCCCCCTCGACTTGAGTTGAAATTTTCATACCTTATTCACAGACAGAATTATGTATACAATCACACCTTACCTTTTGATTTATAAGGAAGGGGTCAGGCAGGACCCCAAAAGCAGGTTGTTTGAGTGAGAACAGAGTCGCCAGTACTAGAGCGATCACAGGGCTTCCATAACAATATTTGTTGAGGCCCAGAGATAGACAGATTTGAGACAGCCCCACAGATAGAATAACACTGAGATAAGAATGATAATTTGGGTCCCACATAGATTGATAGTCAGATATTGCCCACATAGGAGAGGTTGCTCAAACATCACATTTATTAGAGTCAGCTGGTACATTAACGATATTTGGCAGGTCCAAGAGAGCTAGGGTGAATGAGAGCTGGAACTTACAAATTCAACTTCCTCTATGTTTGGCATATCTTTTCAGATCAAATTCAATCCATCCCCATTATAGCTAGATAGATAGGGTCCTACGAGCTTAGTATTTTATATACGTCATCACAGCTAAGGTACTTGTCATTTATAAGAATAGTTATAGACGAATCAAAATCCCATTAGTTTCAGAGGTTAGCTAAAGATAAGAATTCATATTGGTCAGAAGGAAGGATATTGAATGAATACCTAGTTAAGGCACGAAAATATAGCTATATATGTAATCATTATATAGTCCCGTTAGCCCCTGTTAGCCCATTAGAAGAGTGAGAAACGACGGTAGATCAGTCCCTTAGGATTATAACGTACGACATTATAGGTTGTGAATATTGAGTCTCGGATACGGAATGGGGGGTCGATCAAATACAGAGGGTTGGGTATGGAATGGAAGGTCGGATTGGAAGGTCGGATAGGATAGTATAGGATATGGGTCGAAGGGGTCTGGCATAGCTCTTCGATCTCAGGGTCTGGTCTAACTCACTTACCAATTTACGTACATCAGGCTCGGGGTCTTGTATGGTCTAGATTCAACAACAATACCTATTCCAAGTACCAAATTCAATTTAGTAGCATCTATGTTAGGAAAAAAGCACTTGGGTTTACACCTATCCCATTTACCTCTTTCCACATACACTTTGCTTCAACACGTCAAGATTAATCTTAGGAGCAAATTGCAAATCCCAAGGACAGTCCATTTCACCTCCCCGGATTTGAGGCATCAGCCAAAACACGTATCAAATAGACTCAATAGCCTACTACGAGAAGAGAACAGTAACCTCTCCTAGAAGATCGGTAATACCGTACTGAACACATTGGCAGAATGACGGTTTGGAAGACCATGTCCATTAATTGCCAACGACAATGCAATGGAAAGACCATGTCCCTTTACAAACATGGCATTTAACCCTTATTGGAGAACACACCTTGGTTCAAAAAAAACCACTACCCACCCCAAAAAAAACACAACACCTATTGGAGAATCCTCGTATGCGCACAAATCAATAACCAATTAAGATGGGTTCCATTTTAGTTTGCTACTGCACCAATCCATGGAATAGTGCTTTGTGTTCAGTTAAGGCTATATTAGATAGAATAGGCCCTCGGTAATCTATGTTAGGCTCTCACAGAAACTGGCCGAGCGAGGATAATATGGATTGTTTGAAAGGAAGGGACAATATATTATACAGATTGTATAAGCTTGTCCTCCCTTTATTCCGAAATAGATCGTCGCGTCACCTAGTGCCTATTGTAGCTTACTCAATCCTTGCCTTTTGTACGAATTTTTAGTCCCCTCGTGTCTGTTGTATGTTGCTAAGTGCCCTTCGGGAATTCAAGGCCAAGTGCTTATACTCTTTCTTTCTTGCCTCTTTAGTCACCAAAGTGACTTCATCCTTTATCTACACGTGCGCATTAAGCTATAGACGTATTATTTCAAACCCAAACCCCATATATTACACTACAAATATTGATCCCAATTCATGCCCTAGAGGCCTTTCAATTTCACTTTTATATTGCAGAGCTACCATCCCCAATCTAGCAGATAGAAATGCACTTTTCATACATTTTTCATTTAGCAACTTGGATTTACAGTATATTTTGCACCTGCAATAGTCAATGGAATGCTTCTTACGTGTTCAGTAAAGGATTTAATAATTAATGAGTCAGTTATATATATATATATATATATATATATATATATAGATAGATAGATAGATAGATAGAGTTCCTCTCATCTTTTCGCCTTTGTTTCAAGTTCAGGTTAGTTTACACTTCAATACACCATCTCATAGGAGCAGGATTACCCCATGGGAAAAAGCTTAGCCAATAAATACTTCCCTTCACGAGCAGGAGGTGATGGAACAACTAACAATAAGAATGGATGGTCCAGTGAGGCAGGGAGTTAGAGCCCTCAACTATTTAGAGGACAAGCGAGATCAATATGGAGTTCCAACGGATGGATTTGATAGTAGGGCTGGAACATTAAAATCACAATAGAAGGTGTCAATTAAAGGTCAATGGGGATGTAGACAACTTGAATGATAAGGGTAGTGTATGGAAGCATACAAAATACTTTCTCGAGTTCAAGGAAGGGAGTTCAACCAGTTACCCAATTGTTTCATTGTTATTTCTTTACAACAAGCGGTGAAGCGGTTATAGCCTAACGAGGACCTCCCAGAAACACCCACCGAGCGAGGTTCTATTGCTTACTCCTTTTCTCCCTCCTTGAACTAACCTATATTACTAGCCCTCCCTACTTTGCTCTACTTTGTTAACTTGGCCAAACCACTTTTTTCTTTCTGTCCTACCTAACTTACTTTCTTCCATCCACACACCCCCTCTTTCTTTACTTCTATGTTCATCCGGTTGGATTTTGAATTAAGATTAGCCCCCCGAGGGAGTCAACTAGTTAAACATCCTTTTTTATCATCCATCCATCCGGAGGGAACAAAGGAACCCACATAGTCGATAACAACTAGTCTAGAATTTACATTCATTCTCCGGTCAGGTCAATTCAATTCATTCTTCGTGTAGGAAGGAAACAACATCTACACTTATGAATTTAACAAGCATTGTTGTAGCAGCCACAACGTGAAACATTGTAAAAGGCCATATTAGTACTCAACTCAATCTAACATCACTTTTCTTCACTTTTGGGGGAGAATCCATGCTCTATCGTGCTAAAGTGGACCTTTCATGCAGTTTTATTTATAACTTCGATCCTCACCTTGCATCGCATTGATACTTGAATTCAATTGGTTGTTTCAATGTCATGCCCAAGAGCGTAAGATTTTTTGGCTTAGGTTGAAAAATAAAAAATGCATTGGGTAAGAGCTGGGTTGAGTCTTGTCACTAGCGGGTCCTTGCATCCCTCACGTTGAAGCTTTAATCGTCAGTTCTTGAACTTCACTAGATCCACTGGGCCTAACGCTGAAGTATGGACGTACTTATTCCATAGCTTCTTTCATTTCTCAATCGATGAACGAGGAAGGAGATGCCTAGCTATCATAACCATATTTCTTTCTTCCCCATCCTTGGCCGCTTCCTTTGATCGGCTGAATCACCACTATCTATGTGACTCAAACCCCGAAAGTCCAACCACTCCCCCAACTAGATACAGAAGCACCAATGTGAGTTTCAGTAAGTGGGTAAGAGCATGCTTAGGGCAGATTAGTAGGATAGTCAGGTGGACCAAACTATACCGATGGTGTGGAATCTAACCTTGAAACCCATAATCGTAGGAGTCGTATGAGCTTGGTCAACTAGTGAATACTGAGGTTGAACCATACCAATAATGGGTCATATAGAAGACTTACCTCAATGCCCAGGGTGTATAAATATTGGATGACCAAGAGAAGTGAAATCACCTTAGATTGAGATGCAATGGAGGAGCCTCAGAATCGTATCATTGGTAAATCGACATGCACGTATATATGTAAGTCTCAGAAGGGTCTGGACTAGATTAAAGGAGAAGCATTGTCGATCTACACTACCCACTTCATGATCAACATCCTTGGACAAGTTAAGTGAATTCAATTGTTTACCTCTATCTTCCACTCCCATGATATTGTGTACTACCTTGATGCTTAAACGGAGTGGGACAAACTGCCCTGAACCTTAGCACTTACTTCGAGGGGCTAAAGTAAAGTTGAGTAGAATGCCACATTTATATGGTGTATGTAAGCTTCCCCAACTATCGTTGGCCAGTATTATTCAATGCCTTTACTCGACCCGTATACATTACGATACCATGAAGCGTGCGCCAGGAAGCCCTAAAACTTGGTGTTTGTAGTGAATGAGTGAATGCATTTTTTTATTCTATCACCCATTCCCCTAACTGTACTAGTTCGATGGGTATGTTTCTTGTCAACCCTAGTCGTCTAAGATGAAATGGATCTGATATACCTATTTGAAGCATTATCCCCTACATTTCCCACTGAATTTGCATACTTTAGCATCCATTCCCATTCCATAGTTGATCAATCGATGGACCCAACCATCCCAGCTGGAGAACCTCTGTCTACCATATTTTTCCGCTGGAATGAATCTCCCTTCTCCCTCCACCTCAGCATGCAAACTAGATATATGCATGTGGAGGTGGATAATAGAATAGCATGTATCGAAACTTGTAGCAAATACCACCATTCCAGTGCTTATTACTTAGCTTCTCTGTCCTTTATCGAAGAAGAGCGAGTGTTCATCTCATTCAGACGATATTGAAGGAAGAAGGAGGAATTTCAAGATGGAATAAAGGAAAAGAAGAAACTTGCATAGCATGAATGACTTTAGAGTCAATAATTAAATGACTAGTTGATGTTGTTTGACCCTAATTAATGAATGGTCCTGGTGTTTTCACTTGTAAAAGAATGGTTGATGGTTTCAAGATAGATTTGCCTTATGTAATAACCTAATTCATGTAGTGATTTCTTGCAAGTGATGAAGCCAAGTAATTCATGGTGTTTTGGGGGACTTTCTTACTAATCCACTAGGGAAATCAAAGTATCAGTCCCGATGTTTTAGCGTATGTGTGAAAATCATGATTTTCGCATATTTCACAGATTCTCTCCTTCGTGAAGAAAATATTCCCTCTCGTCTAAGATCTAACTGACTGAAAATATTGAACGACGCTGATACTTCAAATTTTCTAGGTGGTTAATCGAATAGACCCCGTACCGATTAGCTAGCCACAGTTGAATGGGAGAGTACATCAACCGTCGGCTCCCCATCATATCTTATGATTTCTTTGGTAGGGTATTCACTTCAAACCCCTAGCAAGTCTATCATGACATCCCAAACATCATATCCATCAATCTCGGCATCCATTCTAGACTAGAAACTTATTTGCGACTTCTTCTACTTTCTAATATGCAGGCATGTCTCTTGAGTAAATGAGCTTTAATAGGTTCCTCCTATTATCCTCCTTCGATCCACTGTTTGAAAGTCGTCTACAACCACCTAGTTAGGGGCTCATCCTCTCAAATTACGACCAAGGATTGGAAGAGGTCATGTACAACCTCCAAGGATTATGTCTCCTCTACTTGACTAGTTTGTGGCCCTTGAGATCTCCTTTCACCTTTGGAACTACTGATAGGAATTAGAACAGATGCATTGGAACCTACACTAGTGTTCATGGTTGTAGTTGCCTCTCACATAATATATAATGCCTTTAGAACATAATTCTTTGTTTTGATGCATCAAATCTAGGGGTTGCATGAGCAACTTTCTTGATATGGGAGGGTGCATTATTACCATTATCGCCACCCATGCAAGCTCCTCCTCATGTAACAACATTCATTATGTGACTTCCATCCTCTCCAATGATTCACGACTCTGAGTTCACCAGAGTAAGATTGTGTTGTTTCAATTAATCTTCCAACTTCTCTAGTAAGTCTTTGCAGTTCTCTATCACATGACCAATGGTCCTGCAGTGACCACACCAAGGCCTTCATGGATGAGAAAAATCGCTAGAGATGTCTCCTTCTTCATCACAGTTGTAACATCGTATAGGACCATTCCAACCACCACAATGTCCAGTCCTCCTCCATGCATTCCACACTCTCCTGCAACGGGAGCATTACTACTCTCCTTTACTATCAAATAGGATCTTTCAAATCTTTTCGCAAGAGTCGGGCTCGACAATTCTCTAAGTTATGAGTGCTTTATTTGCAAAAGTCACCGAATAGGGTGATGAGGGTATATGATTTTGTAGTAATATCGGTCAATTTTGTGGGGAATCCCATAAAGTGCTTTCAATATAACGATATTCATTCGATGTATGACCCAGGAAGGGAGCTAGGATTGAGTTGGGTGCACCAACTCCTACTCATAGTGTGATGCAGTGGTTATCCAAATGGCTCTTTGTCTTACATACCATACACCATACTTGTCTCCTTCTTGCCTTATTTTTGTCCAGCTCTTGGATATGCTAAATAAGGGCATATATATGATTCTCACGTTATGCAAGCTCAAGGGTTGTGCTAGTATAGGCATGGTCACAACATTCATGTGGGTATTCCCAAGATCTCTGTTCATGCCTTATTCCAAGGCTTCATGCTATGTTTGGTGCATTAGTGGAATTCTGGTCAGGGGCAGAAGCCCACCAATCAATGATTCATTGTGTTACATCTCATGGATTAGGTAGAAAAGGTGGCTCATAAGGCCCCAAAAATGGTTCTATTACTCCCAGGGGCTCTCCCCATTTATCTTCTTTATATCTTTCAATGCAACACAACTTTGATGTTCTGAGTTAGGCTTTTGGAACTTAGCAATGAAGCCTTGTTTCACCTCGTCATAAGTCTTGGCAATGCCAAGAGGGGAACTTTGAACAAATTCCATATATAACTACAAAGCTCTTCCCCACAACGTGGTTTGGAACTCAACTAGCTTGGCATCCATGGTGGTAGTCTGCTTGGGAATCCAAATTGATTCACATAGGAACCAATGTGTTCCAATGTCACTATTTCCCTTCCCTGAGAACTTCGAGAGTAACTAAAGCAACATTTGATGTTACCCTAGCCATAACATGACCTAGATCATCTATAAAACAAAAACCTTGTGGACCTAGTTGGATAACTAAGTTCTGACTTCCTTGTACGAATAAATTAGAAGACAAACTACATTATTGCCACCCACAGACTCCCCTCTGTACTTCGTTCGTTATTACTACTATTTACCAAACTATCACTAGATTACCTTTCCAAAGAAAACTAAAGAGAGTGACTAATAATTACCTCACTTTATTGAAAATGCATAAGGAGTGGTCATTGTTTCGTACTAGCTTTGCTACTACCTAAATAGTGTCCCAAGGTTTTACCCTTCCTTGGAATTTCTTGACTAGCAACTATGTCTAAAATCTCAGTGTGTGGCTTTGTGATGGGAGTCTATCCATGTGATCTATGATATAATGATCTTGTGTCGTAATAATGTGAAAATTCATTGTCAACATGCTAGTATGGATTCCTAGTGCAGAGCTCAAGGCCAAGGCCCACCTAGTGATATCACTAGGCATGCAAGATGTAACTATGCATATATGAAACATGTGGTAGGCTTGCCCTGGTGGGCTCAAGCTATGTAGATATGTATGTTGAAATAGACTCTAAAATGGTCCATGCTCGATGCAAGAGCATGTGAATGAGAAGGGCTATGATTCCACCTTCGGGGAAGAGAAAAGTGGGTTTCTGGAAAATCTCATCCTCTAAGAACAAGTGTCAACGTTAGATCTCCTCTCTTATCCTCCATGTGCCATTAATGAAGCCATCCACCTCCATTGACTCATTAAACCACTCATTGATTGCATGTAAGAGGTTGGTTGGACAGGGTTTTTCACGAAGTTATGAAAGTGTGGGCTAAGTACCAGTGTAAGAGTATAATGTTTCCTTTTCTCAGAAGCAATGTTAGTGCTAATTCCTCGACTTTCCCATTCCCATCAGGGGCATGGATTTGCGCTAGAAAAGGTGGTAGTTCAAGGGAGGAGAGGGCAATATGAAATAGAAAATACACACAAAAGCAATAACCATGAACCAGAAACCAAAAGAACCAAACAAAAAAGAAACCAAAACATGAACCCTGTGAAAGGGAATGTGGACCCTAGATGGGGATAGAACACTATATATGACCATAGAAGCTAGGCAGATAGGAACCCTGAAGCCCTAGTCATGTTGCTACTCATAGGATGCTCTTAAACCAACTTTAGAGACTTAGATTTTCAATTGACAGAATGCAAACAATTCAATGGGATCTTTCTGCACACTCTGAAAAGCACTATAGGGGAGGGT
The DNA here is from genome assembly GCA_000404065.3 of Pinus taeda. NCBI lineage: Eukaryota > Viridiplantae > Streptophyta > Pinopsida > Pinales > Pinaceae > Pinus > Pinus taeda. Next base: position 20,978 of record APFE031205027.1, read on the forward strand.
ACTTTGAGGGACTGTGGAGCAGAGGAGTAGGTCTTCCTAGTGTTGTGTGGGGTAGTGAAGGAGAGTGCCATGAACTAGTCTAATAGCTGATAGATTTTCCTAGAGCGCTCTATGAGGAGTTGTTGGTCGAGCAGCGAGGGAAACTAAGTTGGGTTTGGAGAGAGAGTCCCCTACCTACTTAATGAATGAGGGAGTTCCATCCATCTGAACCGTGCATCCATCTGAAAGTAACGAGTTGACAATCGAAAGCCTATCCACTTAAGGAAGGACCCCACTGAACATCCTTTTTATTTAGACTCCTACTTTCGGCGTGAAGGATGGAACAGTAAGGGATGGCCTGCCTAATGAACTAGTCGAGGAGCTACTCCCTCCTACAGGGAGTTCAACCGGTGCTAATACAGAAACTAATTTCTAATCAGAAACTGGTGGTGCTCCATCCCCCATTGATAAGAAATAATAGCTAGTTGATGTCAATGTTAACTCATTTCTAATTGGTAGATCCTCCAACTGTGGGTATGGGTGGTACATTACTTTCTCTCCCGGGTTAGGCACTTTCATCTATATATCCCCCCCGGTTAGGCGATACACTAGTTTGGTCTCACTCGAGACACTAATGTAATGAAGATTACCGGAGGCAAGGAAAGCTACCCAGTAGTTCAGGGAGGAACTCAACTAATTAGAGAATGAACGAGGAACTCCCTAGAGTTAGAATTACACTAGTTCGAATAATTGGAGGAATTCAACCAGTGAAGGCAAGTTGGACCGAGGGCTAACTCAAGAAAGAAATAATACAAGATTCAACCCAGCGTGAATATGAGGGTAGGTCGCTACAAAGGTTCAAGCGAGAGTCTAATTCCAGCAGGGAGCGGGGAGGAAGGAGAAAAGCAGGAAGGAAGGTGTTAACTCATTAGGCCATCCGGGTTGTCTCCTACTACCACCACCAACATAAGGTCAATAGGTTAGGTCCAATAGGTAAAGTACCTAGTGGTAAGGTTATCCAGTAGATCATTCAAGAAACAGAAACCACCACAATGTATAATAATAGGAATCTCATTTCTAGCTAAGAAACTAGTAAATTGACCTTACCATACAACTCTTCATTGATCATAGTGAGAGAAACTCAGATAATATTCATTTCATGCACCGAGATATGATTTAACTATTTCGATCATGTAATTACAATATATAATT
>APFE031205027.1:36523-48818 GCA_000404065.3 Pinus taeda
ATAGCGGGGGGGGACGAATATATTTGATTCTATATAGATATATATGTGATGGCCCTCGAAAATGCCCATGTTTTCATCATGCAATATCACCATTCATACCCTAAAACTCTTGGTCTTTAACCCGTTTTGTACCCTAATTCCATCAACTTGCTACCAAATCACATTTTATGTCTTGTGGTTGAATATCATTAGTTTTCTTAGATTTTATATGATTAAATATGATTATTCCATGATTTACTAATGATGATTTCACTAAGCTCATTTTCACAGGGTTCTATCACCAAGTTTCTGCACAAGCCAGTAGAGTACGGAAATGGCTAATTTGAGGCTTTTGACACTTTCGGCATGCTTCTAGAGAAACCGAGGGAGGTTATTGTCAAAAATGATGTTGTAATACCTTTCCATAGCTTGGATTTCACCCAGGTCATTCATGTGGGTCATTAGAAGGAAATTCATAAATTTGCCCAATTCTGCAATAATTTTCAAACTACCAACTTCCACCTCAATTTTCGTACATATGAATGTGAATGAAGAAAATATGGAACATGGGTTTTGGTCCCAATATAGGCAATTTACTAACCCTAAAACAGTTTTCTAAAACTTCCTTACGGTTTGGGAGATATGCGGAGTTCTTTGAGGCCAATTTATAAAAAAATGTCCAGATTTGTACTTAACAATCAAATTCGGATATGCCTATTTTTATGCCACAGTTACGGTTTGATAAGTTCTTGTCCTCCATCGCTGCATTGATCAACATCAACAACAACCATTAGCTATTTGAAGGCCATCTAGAGAATTCAAACAGGGCATGAATTTGTTTGTAATTAATCTACAACATGTATAAAAGTAGAGCAGCAAGCATAGGAAAGGGAGGCAGCTCTCAAACATGGAAGTAATTGTTGTATATTTCATGAATTGTTTTTAATCAAAGATATTGACAATGCTTTTGCTTTGAATTTGGGATTAAGCATTTGATAGATTGTTGAAGACAGTCGATTGATTGTGTTTGAGATTTCCTTTTTACTGTAAGTTTATCTAGCTCCTAGGTGTGGCCAAGGCCCACCTATCTGGGTTGCTTTGTATATTGCAAATAGAATCACTGTGTGATTAGTTACGGTGCATACTTTCATTTCGAATTAGTTTGGCTTGACTGTGTGAGAATTGCATTTATTTGGTTGTTTAAAAGAGTATAGGTGCATCATTGTTCTTTCATCCACTCGTTTCCATAATTCCTAGTTGAACTTTTGAGTGAACTTTGCTTTGATTTCGGAAAAAAGTATGTTTGCTATTGCGTTGATTCATAATTAACCAAGAAATGCCACATGAACATCTAACGAGTGAAACGAACTATCCATACACCGGGAGTGTTGAGATTGTTTTGCTAATTAATTCTATTCAACAAATTCAAACTAACCAGAATGAGATTTGTTTGCTCATCAAACTGTTCTTCATTCCCTCAGGAGCTGGATCGTATTGACTGTGTGTTTGAACTACTTTTACATGCAATATCCCGTGAAGAATTCTCGTTGATCGTTCTTGGTTTAGTTTCGAGTGTTTAAGTTAAAGATTGTTTTTATAAACATTGGTTGGTTCACTATCGAATAAGCTATGTTCCATTTGACGGGTAGAGTTTTGGATTAAGTGTGGGTTGAACATAGCATACTACTGAGTGCTTTTGATGATTAGTTGTTGACCGTGAATTTGTTAGTTTAAAACAGATAAGTGATTCCCCTGTTTTGGTGTTGATTGATTTGAGTAAGTTTAGTAGATAAATAACTTTCCCTGTTTCATGTGGAGATCAATTCTCGCTGTGTAGGTAAAACGATTTCCTTTGCTTTGTAAAGTGATTGATTTAAGGAGTCAGATATCAATTACATTTTAGGCAGTAGTGCATTGGCTCCAAGATTGGTGTGATTTCAAAATGGTTTTGAGCACAATTTCTTAGGAATTGATTAAGTTGAATTACTATCAATATAGATTGCTTGTTTGCTTAAGAATTGAATTGTTGTAGGTTGCTTAGTTGCTTCAGGAATGAATTGTCGTTTGTGTGGATTGTTTAAAGGTTGAATGATATTTAGTACATATTTGTTTGTTTGCTTAAGGATAGAATTGCCATCATTATAGATTGCTTGTTGAGTGATGATTAAACTGTTATTACGAATAGAACGTCTGGTACCATCATTTGAGGGTTTGATTGAGTAAATTTTTGTGTGAGTAGAAGTCCATTTTTATCACAATTTAGTTGATTTCAGATTTGAATGCTGGAGTTTGTAAAGGTTTTTGAAATCTTTAAATAAAATTTAATTGTTGGGTTTGCTCTTGACAATTAGATGATTTGATTTACAAATAGTTATCATTCCATAAATTGTAAAAAGGAAATCATAAAACTATGACCTAGCCCTGAACAGAGAGAGCGCAAGGCAATTCGTGTTTACGAACCCCGGGTTTACAATAAATATTAGGCAGATTAATTATGGATTAAAACTCCCAACATTTTGGCGTCGTTGCTGGGGAAGTTGTCATTTATTATTCAGGTAATCATTATTATCAGAGTTTCATGATCTTACCGGACTGTCAGAGGGTGGAGAGATTACGGTAAGACATGAGTGAAGAGCCATGCATTCACTTTTGTTGGGGTTGCTCCAAAGTCTGATTGATCACTGCTTGTTCTTGAGTTTCTATTTCCTTTATCTTTATGTGTAAAAGTAGAAGTAGTTTAATTTCATTTCAGCGTTTCATGTAATTCGCAAAAGTTTGTAAATCTCACAGACTTAGTAAGACACATCTACAAGAACCATAGCTAAGCCTCACAAGCAGCATAGGCCTTAGAATAGTCTAAAACACTCTGTGAGATATTTAATTTCTGAATTGTTTTGCTTTTAGTAGATTAAATAGTATTCCGATTCGCTCTCAAGTGTGGTGAGTTTTATATCAGCCAATTTAGCTTTTAAATTCATCTTCAGGTTCCAATCTTTAATCTTATATCATTTTGGGGTGATGTAAGAATCCTCATTACTAATATGTGTGTGGAGACAGGGACTATCAATCAACCAGATGGACTTGAAGATGATAAATATGAAGGACCTCTCACAAGCCCTAGCAGCTGTTGCGATCTTGACCTCTACCTCTCAGGAAGAGAACTTCTTGACAATATTCAAGAACTTGTCCATCTCTCCATCACCACAAGGGGATTTGGAAGTCTCTTTTGATTTCCCTTACCACTTATCTTAGGAGACGAATGAATCATGCACTATAACCAATGGAGAACATCCACTGGAACTTGAGATCGAGGAGTTCTTGACATGTCTTTCAGAAGTTCTGGAATGTAATCAAGAGACTACTCACCCTACGGAGAACAATCAACATGACATGGAAGAAGAGGATGAGTAGCATGGGCCAAATCAAGAAATGGACCAAGAATACCATGATTACATCGAACATTGGTTCCGAAAAACAACTCAAGTGAGGTAGTATTCTCCTCTTCTAAAACTCTTGTTTTCATATCAAGTACATTTGTTGGTTTTTCATGCTCATGTACACTTTCAAGTTTATATGTTAAATCTGAGCATGAATATATATTTGTCCCTACTCTGCACATGGCTTCATTGGAAGTACTTCTTCACTTGAAGGAGTTTATCTCCCTTTCTTCAGTAAAATAGGAAAGTTTGTATTGTAAATAAATAAATGAAAATAGTAAAGAGAAAATAAGTCCTTTTGTGAAAGCCAGCTTGTTAGGCACAACTGTGTAGGGACTCTTCTTGAAAACCAAGTAACTGGCAGGCAAAGTTCCTAATAATGTTTGTAGATTTGTATGAGTTATTCAAATCATGTGTATTTCAAATCATTATGTCTTATAATCGTGTTGGTTGATGTGGGATCCCTTAAGGCCCACCTGCCAACAAGCTTTGTCCCATTGACATCAACAAATTATCTGGGACCAAGGCTAGGTTAGATCAAGTACTAAGGAGCCTGCATGCCTTAATGGCAAGTATCCTTGTCATCTACCAAGGGAATACATCAATGTTTCTTGGTGGATGAATTCTGCAGTCCATTCGACTTCGACAAAGTTATTCGTGGCTAGTAGAATGTACCTAGTACCTTGATTCCCATTGACATCACAGGTGGGATATCTCACATTGGTTAATGACTTCCTCAACGGTCAGTAATGCAATGATTCTTGCTTATGTTCGACTTCGACATCGACACCATTATTTCACATAAGCAGGATTGCACACTGTGTGTAGCGGTTGAAGACTATACGGTTTTGTGATCTCAGTACAGATTTGCAGCAGTGTGGACATTTGTAGCAACATTTTCTTTTTTTGTAGCAGTCATCTTGTTTCAATAAAGTTTGCCATATAGTAGATTGATCATCATTTGCAACAGTCATCTTTCTTCTTTGTTTGGGGACATGCAACTCCTCCTGCATGGGGGGAGAAGTGGACCTTCATTTTTTAGCCTCATTTACTATCTCCAGTTCAGCCTTCTTCAGCAGATCCATATACACATCAACATCAGTCATTCCAACTCCTACTTTCAACCATGTTTCAGTTCATCTTCCACTTCATCTTACAACAACAAGTACATCAAAAGTAAAGGTAACCTAAGGTAAAGTTGGCATAAGATTATTTAATTCATTAGAGATTTAAGGAAGCTTTGATGATTAACCACCATGTATTCCATTCTCCATATACCTTTCATTTGCAAATTCCTCATTCATAATAAAATGCATGCTACTCTAATTAGGTCATAATCATGAAAAGAAAAGTATATTGATTCATGTAAAAGAAAAGCAGTAACTATAGTGCCTTCCCCTCCTGCATTCACACATATTGTAAATTGAATGTATCCAATAGAGGATGAAGTAATCGCTGCCCTCCGTAAAAGAAAAAATCCATAAGCATTGGCCTTACAAGAGTAACGTATGCAACCACCTCGCCTCATTCACTATCACCATCACCACCTCATCTCATCCACCATTTCCATTGTCACCTATCATCTCATTCATCATCGCCTCCTACCATATTTATTGCTTATCCTCAATTTGTATTGCTCTCACAATTAAATCTATGGCAGTCAAATAAGTATGGTGTTGCTCCACAAGAACCAAAACTCCAAATCTTCAAGCAACAATACTCCACAAGAACTAACCTTGCCCAAAGTAATGATGCCATAAGAACTTATATATGAGCAGAGTATTTGTTTTCATGAGGACATGCAAAACCTCAAGCATGGGGGGATGATGGGCCTCGAAAATGCCCATGTTTTCATCATGCAATATCACCATTCATACCCTAAAACCGTAGGTCTTTAACCCATTCTGTAACAACCCATTTAATATCAGTCAAAACTTTAAAAATGGATATAAGTTAAATTCATTTAATATCAATCAAAACTTTAAAAATGGATATAAGTTTATTTTTATGTTTATTTTATTTATTATATGCTTTATTTTTTTATGAATTTTAAACTTTATATATTATAAAGTTTCAACTTTATATTAATTTATAAAATTTAACTTATATCCATTTTTAAAGTTTTGACTGATATTAAATGGGTTGTTACATACACTCCCCCTTTGGAAAACTTCGTCCCGAAGTTAGAGTTTAGGTTTAGGGTTTTAATGGACAAATCCTACTCCTTCCAAGTTCCCAAGCTATTTTAAAATCAACCTATCCTTCCTAATCTCTTCCGCTCCCATCCTATCCGTCCTCTACTGGAGTATGCCATGACGTCAGTTTTACTGACTCAACCATGCATAAACTCTAAGGTGACAGTGTCGGTTATACCGACCTGATTCCCAGTAGGCATCCGGCAGTCATCATCACACGTCTAGGGGAGTGTGACTTGCACAGTGCTCCCATGACTCCAAGGTTTGGAGGATAAACGATGGGCAACACCTCCACCCCTCCTAGTAGAACTTAGGGTGAACACCCTATCATAGAATCACTTGGAGCTTTAATTATTCTGAGGTTTTGTCATCATGTGGTCATCCCAGTAATCGAATCATTTACTTTACCTGCAATTATACACCCACTCATGTATTCAGAAAATGTGCATCAGCATATTCAAACAACTTATGTATTATTCAATATAACATATTTTACCATTTTCTATGCATGTCTTTTGAATTCCATCTAAAATGTAGTTATTTCCCGAGTTCTATTGATCATATTTGACATGTAAAAATAAAACAATTTACAATATCTAAATTTCCATTAGAAGTAAAAACCCTTTAACTGGCTTAACTTTCCTTTGGCAACTATACTTTAATAAAATGAACCACATATATCGTTTTGGTATCCATGTACCAGCAGAAGTTTTACACTTAAAAGCGACCATCAAAGTCTACAATATTTGTTCACTCAAAGAGACTTAAATGCAAGGCAACGACGATGGAGTGACTTTTTAAGTGAATATGACTTCGGGATATCATACATTAAAGGAAAAGAAAATGTAGTGGCAGATGCTTAGCAGAAGACCTCGGATATTTTATCTCATACCCATCAAAGTAGACTTAAGACAACGAGTACTGGATCAACTCATAAAAGACAGCTGGTATTTAAAAGTAAGAGCAAGTCTTGAAGGTAACAAGGTAAAAGAATCTAAGTTTGAGGGATATGAACTAGAAAATGATGGGATCTTACGATTCCATGGGAGGATGTATATTCCTGATGATAAGGATCTTCGGGATACCATTCTTGGGGAAGCCCACAGAGCAGTTTACTGTGCTCATCCTAGAGTAGGGAAAATGTATGCGGACACCAAGAAGCTCTTCTTTTGGTCAGGTATGAAGCGCGATATCACTCAATTTGTTGCAAAATGTCTAGAATGTCAGCAAGTAAAGGCCGATCATTGTCACCCAACGGGCCTCTTACAACCCCATGACATTCCTATGTCTAAATGGGAGACCATTTCTATGGACTTTATCACTGGACTACCTCTTACTTTCCAAAGACACATGCCATTTTGGTAGTGGTGGATAAATTAACAAAGCGCCCATTTCATTCCCGTGAGAGACACTTATGATGTTGCTGACGTAGCTCGAGTATTCATAAATGAAATTATCAGATTTCATGGAGTACCTAAAAAGATTATATCCGATAGAGATTCTCGATTCACTTCCAGATTCTGGACTAGCATGCAAACAGCCTTAGGTACTCAGCTAAATTTAAGCACTGCTTACCATCCTGAGACTGATGGGCAAACTGAAAGAGTAAATCAAGTACTTGAGGACATGTTGCGAATGTATGTAATGGATCAGCAATCACTCTGGGAAAAGTATTTGCCTATAGTGGAATTTGCATACAACAACAGTTACCACAACTCGATTGGGATGCCTCCATTTGAAGCTTTGTACGACCGACCTTGCAGAACACTGTTAAGTTGGGACAGGTTAGAAGATCGAGTGATAATAGGACCTGAATTAATACATGAAATGGAAGCGCAGGTAAGGCAAATTAGGCAACGATTAAAGGAAGCTCAGGATAGACAGAAGAAATATGTTGATGCGCTCAGAACTGATAGGAGGTATGAGGTAGGGGATCAGGTTTTCACCCGCATCAAGCCAAATAAAAGTACTATTCGATTCGGGAAAGGGACAAAGTTATTGCCCAGATTTATTGGGCCATTTAAAGTCGTGGAAAGAGTGGGACCTGTTGCCTATCGTCTTGGCCTGCCACCTCACCTGCATAAAATTCGTAATGTATTTCATGTTTCTGTATTAAGACAATATATAGCTGATCTATCTCATAACCTTCAATGGAAGGAATTGCAGGTATCGGACGAGGGAGTCATATCGGTCGAACCTTTACGTATTTTGGAACGTAGGGTTCGACAGCTCAGGAACCACCTGGTGGACCAAGTCAAGGTCCAATGGGACAAGTATAGTCCTGGGTCAGCAACTTGGGAAAACAGAGGACATATGTCAAAAATACCCTAGGCTATGTCAATTTTGAAGGATTTTAAACTATGTTTTGTGTATATTTTTACTTCATTGCAATCAGAGAACCAGGACCATTTTGAACGATTATAATTTAAACATAGGATTGTATGGCATAAATTATGTTTAAACTTCTGCTGGTACATGGATACCAAAACGATATATGTGGTTCATTTTATTAAAGTATAGTTGCCAAAGGAAAGTTAAGCCAGTTAAAGGGTTTTTACTTCTAATGGAAATTTAGATATTGTAAATTGTTTTATTTTTACATGTCAAATATGATCAATAGAGCTCAGGAAATAACTACATTTTAGATGGAATTCAAAAGACATGCATAGAAAATGGTAAAATATGTTATACTGAATAATACATAAGTTGTTTGAATATGCTAATGCACATTTTCTGAATGCATGAGTGGGTGTATAATTGCAGGTAAAGCAAATGATTCGATTACTGGGATGACCACGTGATGACAGAACCTCAGAACAATTAAAGCTCCAAGTGATTCTATGATAGGGTGTTCACCCTAAGTTCTACTAGGAGGGGTGGAGGTGTTGCCCACCATTTATCCTCCGAACCCTGGAGTCATGGGAGGACTGTGCAAGTCACGCTCCCCTAGACGTGTGATGATGACTGCCGGATGCCTACTGGGAATCAGGTCGGTATAACCGATGTTGTCACCTTAAAGTTTATGCATGGTTGGGTCAGTAAAACTGACGTCATGGCATACTCCAGTAGAGGACGGATAGGATGGGAGCGGAAGAGATTAGGAAGGATAGTTTGATTTTAGAATAGCTTGGGAACTTGGAAGGAGCAGGATTTGTCCATTAAAACCCTAAACCTAAACTCTAACTTCGGGACGAAGTTTTCCGAAGGGGGAGTGTATGTAACAACCCATTTAATATCAGTCAAAACTTTAAAAATGGATATAAGTTAAATTCATTTAATATCAGTCAAAACTTTAAAAGTTGATATAAGTTAAATTTTATAAATTAATATAAAGTTGAAACTTTATAATATATAAAGTTTAAAATTCATAAAAAAATAAAGCATATATAAATAAAAATAAACATAAAAATAAACTTTATAAATAAACATGACAGAATTGAGTTATATAATGGGACATAAAATTTCATAAAGGGAATTTTTGATAAAACATCGAACCCCCTGTATGGAGCGCATGGACCAAAGGGAAAATATCTAAGGAGATATGCATGCAGGGAGGTGTCGGGAGGAGGAAGAGCGATGGCCGAAGGCTAGAAGGCGACCACCGCCAAGCTTGATATAAAAACAATTGGACTGAGCCGAGGTGAGGGGGAGAAAACACAGAGGAGGACAGAGGGCAGAGGAAGATAAAAAACGAGAATGAGAGCTTTGATTGACCTGAGGTTCTGGGCACGGGGGCAGTAAGCTTCACAGAAGCTTGCTGGATTGGCTAGGAGGAATTGGTTTCCCAGTAATCGAATCAGCTTCAACAGGAGAACAGGAGAAGAGGAGCAGACAGCAAAATCAGTCGACAGCAGTCCAGGTAGGTTTTCATTATTTTTACGGTTCTGTATTTCAGTTTTCAGTTCTTGAAATTTTGTGTTTTATGGTTTTTACACATTCCGTACCCTAATTCCATCAACTTGCTGCCAAATCACATTTTTTGTCTTGTGGTTGAATATCATTAGTTTTCTTAGATTTTCTATGATTAAAGATGATTATTCCATGATTTACTAATGACAGTTTCACTAAGCTCATTTTCATAGGGTTCTATCGCCAAGTTTCTGCACAAGCTAGTAGAGTATGGAAATGGCCAATTTGGGGCTTTTGACACTTCTGGCATGCTTCTGGAGAAACCGAGAGAGGTTATTGTCAAAAATTATGTTGTAATACCTTTCCATAGCTTGGATTTCACCCAGGTCACTTGTGTGGGTCTCTAGAAGGAAATTCATAAATTTGCCCAAATCTGCAATAATTTTAAAACTGCCATCTTCCACCTCAATTTTCGTACATATGAAATTGAATGAAGAAAATATGGAACATGGGTTTTGGTCCCAATATAGGAAATTTACTAACCATAAAACATTTTTCTAAAACTTCCTTACGGTTTGGGAGATATGCGGAGTTCTTTGAGGCCAATTTATAAAAAAAATGTCCAGATTTGTACTTAACAATCAAATTCGGATATGCCTATTTTTATGCCACATTTACGGTTTGATAAGTTCTTGTCCTCCATCGCTGCATTGATCAACATCAACAACAACCATTAGCTATTTGAAGGCCATCTAGAGAATTCAAACAGGGCATGAATTTGGCTGTAATTAATCTACAACATGTATAAAAGTAGAGCAGCAAGCATAGGAAAGGGAGGTAGCTCTCAAACATGGAAGTAATTGTTGTGTATTTCATGAATTGTTTTTAATCAAAGATATTGACAATGCTTCTACTTTGAATTTGGGATTAAGCGTTTGATGGATTGCTGAATACAGTCGATTGATTGCATTTGAGATTTCTTTTTTACTGTAAGTTTATCTAGCTCCCAAGTGTGGCCAGGGCCCACCCATCTGGGTTGCTTTGTATATTGCAAATAGAATCACTGTGTGATTAATTACGATGTGTACTTTCATTTCAAATTAGTTTGGCTTGACTATGTGAGAATTGCATTTATTTGGTTGTTTAAAAGAGTGTAGGTGCATTATTATTCTTTCGGCCACTCGTTTCCATAATTCCTAGCTAAAATTTTGAGTGAACTTTGCTTTGATTTCGAAATAGAGTATGCTTGTTGTTGCATTAATTCATAATTAACCAAGAAATGCCACATGAACATCTAACGAGTGAAACGAACTATCCATACATCGGGAGTGCTGAGATTGTTTTTCTAATTAATTCTATTCGGTGAATTCAAACTAACCAGAATGAGATTTGTTTGCTCATTGAATTGTTCTTCATTCCCTCAGAAGCTAGATTGGATTGACTGTGTGTTTGAACTATTTTACATGCCATACCCCGTGAAGAATTCTCATTGATCGTTCTTGGTTTAGTTTTGAGTGTTTGAGTTACAGATTGTTTTTATAAACATTGGTTGGTTCACTATCGAATAAGTTCTGTTCCATTTGACATGTAGACTTTTGGATTAAGTGTGGGTTGAACATAGAATACTACTAAGTTCTTTCGATGATTAGTTGTTGACTGTGAATTTGTTAGTTTAAAACAAATAAGTGATTCCCCTGTTCTAGTGTTGATTGAATTTAGTAAGTTTAGTAGATAAATAACTTTCCCTGTTTTGTGTGGAGATCAATTCTAGCTGTGTAGGTAAAACAATTTCCTTTTCTTTGTAAAATGATTGATTTAAGGAGTTAGATATCAATTAGATTTTAGACAATAGTGCATTGGTTCCAAGATTGGTGTGATTTCAGAATGGTTTTGAGCATAGTTTCTTAGGAATTGTTTAAGTTGAATTACTATCAATATAGATTGCTTGTTTGCTTAAGAATTGAATTGTTATAGGTTGCTTAGTTGCTTCAGGAATGAATTGTCATTTTTGTGGATTGTTTACAGGTTGAATGATTATTAGTATAGATTTGTTTGTTTTCTTAAGGATTGAATTACCATCATTATAGATTGTTTGTTGAGTGATGATTAAATTATTATAACGAATAGAAGGTTTGGTACCAGCATTTGAGGGTTTGATTGAGTAAATTTTTGTGTTAGTAGAAGTCCATTTTTATCACAGTTCAGTTGAGTTCATATTTTAATGCTAGAGTTTGTAAAGGTTTTTGAAATCTTTAAATAAAATTTGATTGTTGGGTTTGCTCTTGACAATTATATGATTTGATTTACAAATAGTTATCATTCCATAAATTGTAAAAAGGAAATCATAAAACTCTGACCTAGCCCTGAACAAAGAGAGCGCAAGGCAATTCATGTTTACGAACCTCGGGTTGACAATAAATATTAGGAGGATTAATTATCGATTAAAACTCCCAACAATATGTATTGGTATATATAGGTACGTCTAGGTATATATTTGGGTGGGTATATCTACCAAAATCTTCCCCTCCTCGCTTAAAACATCCTTCAGCGGATGGCGCACGGGCGGTATTTTTGATCTTATATCCTCCTACATGCAAAAAACAATATGAGACTCTATAGAGGATTCTCCTTCGGTCTTAATCCCATGACAGAGAGATCCCTGGGCGTCAAGTTCGGATTGGGGGGAGTAGAGAAAAAATGGATCTCCTTGGAGGGTTATTCCGAAGGTGTAACCAACAAGGCTATGATAGGTGCAAAAAAAAGTGAATTCCAGATACTGAAACCAAAGGAGTGACTATTTGGTTAACCAAACCCCAACCCAACATCACACGATAT
>APFE031205027.1:52945-63181 GCA_000404065.3 Pinus taeda
AGGCTCAGAAGCCCAACAGTCGCATCTATTCACCCACCAACGTTGTGTATAAATATAAGAGGACTTTTCCTCATTTGGACTCACTCATCTCATCACATCTCTCTCTCTCTACTGCGCAGATATGAGTCTCTTCTCCACTACACTGAAATGGGTCTCTCTCTCTCACACGTTTGAAGCTGGAAATTGCTGAAACTGAAGGTGCAACTGCAGAAGTAAAGATTGACTTGCGAGGCCTAGAAGATATCATCTTTGGAATTGTGTTGTAGGTTCATCTCAACCTCCTCTGAAAGCCGCAACTTCTGGTGGTGGAATGAAGTCAATCCGATGAACGGTTTGCAAGATATCGACTACCCTAGTTTGAAGCCGGAAACTGCTGAAACTGAAGCTGCAACTGCAGAAGTAAATATTGACTTGCGTGGCCTAGAAGATCTCCTCTTTGGAACTGCGCTGTAGGTTCATCTAAACCTCCTCTGAAAGCCACAAATTCTAGTGGTGGAATGAAGTCAATCCGATGAACGGTTTGCAAGATATCGAACACCCTAGTTTGAAGCCGGAAACTGTTGAAACTGAAGCTGCAACTGCAGAAGTAAAGATTGACCTGCGTTGCCTAGAAGATCTCCTCATCTGAACTGCACTGTTGTAGGTTCATCTGAAGCTCCTCTGGAAGCCGAAACTTTTGGTGGTGGAATGAAGTCAATCCGACGGTTGGTTTGTGAGATATCGTCTACCCTAGTTTGACAATGAAGCCGCTAATGCTGATGCTGCTGATCTAGGGTTTGCTACTGCTGATATGAATCAGATTCATTGTACTATTTCTCTCTGCTAAATTATTGAAGATAAAAGAAGATTTGACCAAAGGTTTTCCCCACACATTGTGGGGTTTGTCCCTGGCTAGCCGCCACATCTTGTGTCTCTTGTCTTGGCTTGTTTTTTGTTGATTGTTTAATGTTCTATCTGCACTTTGCTTTATGTACATGTGATTGCTAATCGGTGGAATATAATAAGATAAAGAAGTAAAATGTTATAAGCATAGAACATACCATAACTTAACACATCTATTACTTAGGGAGGCAGGGAGTAGACTATCAATGAAACATGATGAAACAGGGTCCTCGAACAAAGAAGTTTCTGCCTACATGGGAGGACAATCCTACAACAAATACATGAAGGAACTCGCTGAAACCAGAAACCAGATGGTTGGCAAGAAAAAATGTTAGGCCATTAGGCTAGATTCCCTGGTGGGAGTTCACTACCTAGGGGTGAAGGAGGTATTCTTGGGCCGAGATAGGGCCCCCACCAAGGAGGGAATCAATGTTACACTATTCGAGGGTAAGTTAGGATATCACTTATATAGTGATGGCACGAGGAAGGAGATCTCGCTGGTTAAGCTAGTTCACTCGGATTAATGAACTAGTCAATTAACGAGGAGCTACTCGATGAATCCTCGATTGAACTAGTTTAGGCATCTTCATCTTAGAGGGGAGGGGGGATAGATCCTTTAGCCGGGTGCCTCGAATCTAGTAAGGAGGGAGTTCATTATCCTCTATTAGGCTAGGGAGAGTAGCTTTCCCTACTTCCATCTCCTCGTTAGGCTCCATTGGCCATCGCTTTGATTAGTCTGCAACTACCACAAGGATGCTCGAGAATGGAAAATAGCTAAAATAGTATTTCCCTCATCTTAGGCTAGCCAACAGTTTGATAGGAGCCTATTCACACCTCAACAACAACAATTAGCCTCACGCGTGGTAGCTCCTCAATCAAATGGATGGGAGCGTAGGGCCAGCGGATGCTATGTCCTTTTCCCCCATCCTGCACCACCAGTTGAACTTCGTTAAGTAGGGTTGGTTGAACTCCTTTCCTTAGATCAGTATGGGTCCCTTGTATAGAAGTAGTTAGGAAGGCTGGCCCACGGTCCTGATAATTGACTCAACTACATCCTTCCTCTGCAAGCACAGTGCCAATAGAAAAGAAACTGGATGGTCCAGCTATGCATATTCCCATCCTCACCCCTGATTAGAAAGTGGGAATCGTCTAACTTGTAGTAGAGCTCTTTCTGGGAGATGGACTAACTATTGGGGGTGCCACCGAGGGTTCTTTCTCAACATGTTCCACATATAATATGGTTATATGATAGTTGAGTATATAGTTCACCTTGTTACTTTTGACTTAAAGAAGGGCCCTGGTTAGGTGTTAGGTTCTAGCTGCCTTCCTTCCAGATAGAGATTAGCCTAATCTAGCAAGAATGCTTCTAGATCGTTGGGTGGGACTCTTCATCTAGCTCCTCCCGACCATCTTGCTGTATTTATTTCCTATCTTGAGGGAGAACAATCCAATGAAGAAGGATAGATAGTTGAGGGAGAGCTATAATTGAATTACCCATCCTCGGCATGATCAGATGTCATTGAGGGCTATAACTCCCTTCCAAACAATCCAACAACTAGGCGTCTATCCTACTTATTAACAGCTATTCATCTCCCAGCTAATCCAACTGACAATGAAGGAGCGAGCAAACTAATTGATATCTGGAGCACAGTAGTTGATATTGCATTAGCGTCTAGCCAGCTAGATTAGAAATTAGTCCTATTTCATTTGTCGACCCTCGTTAATTCTCCTCGCTCTTTAGGCTAGTTAGCTCCTCATTAGGCTCCATTCTCCACCTCCGGTTAGGGTGCTCCTCATTTTGAAAGTAGGTGAAATGGTTCATGCTCCAAGTGGTTTGTTGGTCTCAATGCTAAATTTCAACATGATGGTGTTTGGTTGTACTAGGTAGTGTTCCTGCTCTGGGGTCTATCCCCCAGTTTCGGTAGAGGATGGAATGTATTTGGTACGGGTTATGAATTGATTGCTCATGGTGGTTGTACAAGGTCATCACACTCAATGTAAATGAATGAATCGTGTCAGAAATCCTCATATCAGTGCTTACACCCGAATTTGAAAGGCAAGGTTGGTGTTGGCTTAACAAGGTAATGAGTAGGAAGAAGATCTGGTGTTTCAAATTTGAAAGGGTTGGGGTCCACATCATGATAATATGAGGGAATCGAAAGTTAGTAAGTTTGTAGTTGTTGTCTATGCTTTAGGGGTGTAGCTAGTATGAAGGCTTCATCAAGGGGATCAATAAAACTAGATATCTAAGGTCTAGTAGGAAGGCCCTAGGAGCAGAAATTTAAGCAATGGATTTGTTTTTTGTAAAAAGTACATCATAGTAGAGTAATAGGTTGGTGAAATCCATTTCCATATTGAGATTGAGCCCCACGTAAACAAAGGTAGCATTAAATAAGGTAGCATAATATATACATCATGGGTTGAAGCAAGGGTAGAAGTGGGTTATGGGGTTGCAGTTCGAGTTGCAAGGGTTGAAGTGTAATAGCTATGGGGAGTACCAATAGCATAAGGCCTCGTTTAAAAGAGTTATTGGGCAGTACATTGACCCATGTGTGGGATTGAATAAAGGTTTGAGATTGAAACGATGCCCTCTGAGATAGTTTCTTGATGTTCCCAAAGGAGTAGGTGTTTTGTTGCCTCACTATGGGATTGGTAGAGCTAGTTGATCTACCATAAGTAAAGGCAAGGACTAGAGTCCAAGAAGTGGGTTGAAAACCACCAGTAGTAAAGCCATCATCTCGCTAAATTTTAGAGGCGGAGGCAACACAAGTAGAAGCAACAGAACCCAAACCAATTGTATTTTAACCAGAGTCAAATGGATCTTAAGCTTTGGCTCCAACTAGAGGATACCCTGTAACTTACATTGAATCTCAGGGGAGCTTACGCTGAGCATAGGAATGGACCTAACGGACTGCTGGGATGAGCTTAACCAAGTGAATGCTACTGATACTATTTTTGTTGTTGCTTCATTGTAATTGGATAGGGATAGTAATGTCGCTATTGTTCCAGGCGCTGACGTGATATATTGCCCTTGTTCATGCTGATTTGGTTGGTCCCTTAAATCTCGATGTGGGCACCATGGAAACTATATGTGAAGCAGCCCAGCTCAGTCGAACTATCACTATATACATGATTAGTCACCAAGTGTAACCTTTTGTCTCTCTACACACCTTAAACAACCTATGCTCTAATTGATGCCTCCACCTTGACCTATGCTATGGGATTGTGCTACTTGCTCAGATGCCTCTACTATCACTTCTACTTCAATTGCTTCAATAGGTGGAGCAAATCCCACAGGTCAAATGCGACAATAATGAGGATTCAGAGTTTTTTCACCCAGGCTCCCACCGAGGCCCGGGCTCTACACAGGAACACCCTACCTATAGGATCTTTATAGGAAGGAGTTAGCATCAAAGGAGTGTGCATGGGATCCAAAGGCCCCATATTTCTAGTAGAAGGTAAGGGACAAAGTCGCTTGTTCGCATTGGGCAAGGCTATCAATCATTTATTTGGCCATACAGAGGAAAGGAGTCATTCGATAGTCAAGAAAGAGGAAAGTAGTCATTCACCTATGAAAGTGGAGATTAGCTATGGAATAAGGCGAATGTACTAATAATCCCAATGTTACACATCCTTTCATCCCAAAAATAGATTCTAATGGCATTGTCTGGCTGCATTTTCCTGCGGGATATATGGTAGATATCTGCTCAAATTCCTTCATATTTGACATCCGAGTCAAATAGTGACTGCCATCTCAATGCGATCCGTTCGATTTTGCATATGCTTGGAGGCATGATAATGAAATCTGCTCATGCTCTGTGAAGGACATGTTTGACAATAGAGCTTTATATTCCCTAGGGTGGGATATATAAGTGAACAGAAGTGGATAAGTAGAGAAGAAGCAAAAAATCTATATAAAATCTATCAAAAATAGAGGGTGTTCGATGGGGATTACAAATACTCAATTCCATTTCGAAGAAAAGGTTAGAGTGGAATGGAAATCTTTGATTGATGCTTTATTAATGGTGGTAGCGGCTAGGAAATGATAAAGCTAAAAGGAATGTTGGGCCACATGACAATAAAATCCAAAGAACTCAACTTACTATTGTTTTTTCACTATTGTAACTCCTTGGCATGACTAATATCATCAAAGTATAGCTGGGTCTATAGCCCATGGTTCAGAAAGAGGAATAAGCAGAATCCAGTATCATAGTAGTCATCTCTTACCTGGATCGCTCATAAAAAGTAGTCAAGTATCCTAACAACTCTATTGGCTTTTTTAGGTAGGCTTCTCAATTTATTCCCTTCAAAGCCTTACAAAGTCAAGTTAGTGTGTGTTCTTCTTGCTCAGCTTGCTTGTATGCTTGTTGTCTCCGAGCCTTTCTTGCTTGAGTTGCTTGCTTGAAATAAAACATTTTTCTTTCATAGCATTTGCATGCTTCATCTTGGTATTCTTGCCTGTCGTGATAACCTGAGCCATTATGGTGGGATAGGCTTTTCGACATATACTTAAAAGGGCCCTTTAAGGGCTTGGCCCGGGTTATCCCAAGGGTTGGCTTGATTGAAACGTTCATGAAAGGTAGATATCTTAGTTATCCTATGAAAGCTTGGCCTGATGATGATATTTGTGAAAGGCCTTGATGAGTTATGGGCCTGTGTTATTGTTAAATAAAGGCCTTGGTCGGTAACTAGAGACAGTTGTGTTATCTCCTTGTGTAACCTTATGAATCGAAGGGTAATTAAGACATCTTTTTAGCTAGACTTTAAACTAAGCGTGTTGGGTCTTTTGGGAACCAACCCATAGCCTAATCTTATCCACATCTTCTCCTTTACTTTCTTATCTGCAATGGGGAAGTGCAGAAGTGATCATATTCTTATCCTTTCTTATCCACATCTAACGAAATAATACTCTATCTAAAGACATACTCTATATAATCCCGAGGAAGCATGTCTTGTGAGAATCACCTAAGCGCAACATTTTACTACGCGGCTCTCCTATAAATACTCGCCCACCTATAGAGAAATTCATATTTGGACTAGACAGAATAAGAGATTTTGAAGCGGGAAGCATATTCATTATCTTGTATAGAAGAGTATCACCTTTGTCCTTTCTTTCCAAACTCTGTCTTTGCTTGTCCCACTAAAGAGAGAAAGGCTTGTCCCAGGTTGCCTATGCTTTCCTTTGATAGCACTATTGGACTATTTCCTTGTTCAATTCCCTTGCCTTCCCCTTACCTTAGGAATAACTGTTCATGAGGATCTCCCACCCACCCACTCAGATGGAGGCATAGTTCAATCCCCTTACCTTATAGCTAGGATTAGGATTAGCACTATAGTGACCTTATAGCTACGATTGTGGACCTTTTTTTCATTGTTGTTGGTCCTAAATAAGGAGTGAGTCTTTTCTGGTTGAGAGAGAAGAAGATAAGCTCTCCTTAGGGATATCCTCTATACTATACTATACTATAGTATATATTTATAGTATAGTATGTTAGTAAGTCTGCCTTTGCCTCTATCTCCAAGTATAGATACCATTTATGAGTCCCGGTAACTAATGAGTTTGAGGCTCAGTAACTAATGATAACTAATGAGGAGGGTTGGTTGCTAGGCTATACTATAAAGGCAACCTTATTAGTGTCGCTTGCTAAGGCTTGCTTAAGTCAATGCCTAGGGCTAAATGTAGGGACGCATAACGGTAGCTAAGGCTTGGCTCATTGTATGAGATGAAGGCTAAGGCTTCCCTGGTGCCTGGGCATATCTATAATCTAGATCTATGTAGTATCTATGTAGATGGGTCATATCAAGGGGTAGGTGTCGTAATTCCATATATAAAGAAATCTATGGTGAATTGTAGTGATGTGCTTGAGAAGATCTAATCTATACTATAGGTTGTGTTACATTTTCTATACAATAATATCTATTACTGGGCATAACTCTCTATTTTATAAATGACGGTTGTATGAATAGAAAAGAGAAAGCCCTATATTTCTTCTATGCACAATCCACAATCGAATAACGAGAACCGTCATAACGATTGCCTTTGTACTGACCTAACACTTGTATGACTATTCTATGGGACTAGTGTAAAGATGGGTCTAGGAAAGACTCTTGGGTTAAACCTCTATCTTTGTGAGGTTTCGGGGAGAAGTAGGAATAGCGAATCAAAGAACATAATAGCTAGAAGGATAACCTGATATATAGTATGAAGGTAAGAAAGCCATAGAGTAAGGTAAGCAAGAAAGGTATTTCTTCTCCTTAATCTAGTCAATCCAGATTGTAGGGAGTGTTGATCCGGTATGAACGAAAGAAAAGGGAGTTCGGAATGATAGTATTTATTATCCGGGAGAAAGGAAGAAATAGAGGTAAGCCCTAAGCAAGCTATAACTTAAAGGAAAGGGAGTTATTCTAGTATTCATAATGAGAAAAAAAACCCTCTTTCAGTCCAAACCAAACCTCAAGCTTTCTTTCTCCCACAACTACCCCAAGCAAGAAAGGGAGACTACTAGAAGCACTGATAGCATCTTGTTATGAGAAAGGAAACTAGTAGTCGGTACTCAAGTAGGGAAGCATTGGAAGATCTTTAATCAGTTATAACTTAAAGCTATAAGCATTCTTCTCCGGTAGACAACAAAGAAGGAAATCTATAACTTCTTCCTCTTTCATTATAGTGGTAAGGTAGGAAATCAAGCATGCACTAAGAGAATGAAACAATAGAGGGAGCGAGGGTTTAAGCAATAGAGTAAAGCGCATTCTCACCAACTTACCTAGACTATAGCTCAGGGCTCACTATTCTTTTCCTTATGCTCAGGCAGGAAAGCTTGATAAGTAAGCCTTGGCTTTAGAAGCAGAAGTAGATACTAGTTCTTCTTTGCCGCTCTCCCCTATGATGTGATTCTTGAACCACTGACCTGCTCCTTTATTGACATTTCCATGGGTTCAAACTCTCTCCAACCTCTCCCTATCTGCCTTCAAGCCAGAGGAGGATAGATGTTGGTTCTTTCAGTGCTCATTACACTCTTTCCGTTCTTGGAAAAGGGAAGGCCAATGGAATTATTTCAGGGTGAATCTGAGGGTTTGCATGGAGGTGGATTTGAAGTGTAAAATTTCCCCCCTTCATTTTCATTGAAGACCTCATTTTTTAGGTTTAACCAGTTGATCCTGTAGAGCCAACCAATGTGGGCACCAGTTGGGAAAGAATTTGGTTCTGCTCTTGATTAATAAGTTAAAGCAGCACGAGTAGTTCCAGTGGCACCATTAGATCCTGTATAGCTACCAACCTTAGTAGCCATGTCACTAAACAAGCCATACAGACAAAGACAAAACAATGAACTAATTCGAGACTTGTTCTTATTTCTAAATACTACTAATTGAGATCGGGTCGTTCCATTCCGCATCAATTAGGTGGGCAGCTATTAGTTCAATTAGGTAGGCTAGTAGTTCCATTAGCAATTAGGTGGGCAGCTATTAGTATGAGCAGGGCACTTTCAACCACTTGAACTAGAAGCCCCATTCTCTCCAGAACAACTGGACCAATTGCTTGTAGGTGGACTATCCAAGCATTATATCGCTATACCATGCAACGAACCAAGCGAGCTATCGTAGAGTCCCCGATGTAATAGCAACGTGATGTATAACCGGCGTACTTACTATCATGAAGTAAGTGTTTCACAAACGATATATCGAGGTTGAAAACCGAAACAACGTGCTAGCTCGGGGGGATAACCATCACAATGTAACCCCAAGAGTAGAAGGAGGTATTTGGACAACCAGTTAGCGTAATACGTATCCTTGCTTGGTGTAATCCCTACCTTAGTCTAACTCAATATGTTAGAGGGTAGATCTACCCTCCTTAATAGAATTAGCATTGTAAGAAGAAGCAGGTGTAAGTTCATTGTGAAATTACTTAGATAATCATCTTGAGATATCTCATTAGCTAGCATAACATGTAGATGTCTGGTATAGTTATCTCTCATGAATGGCTCTGTTTGGTGAGACCATTTAGGAGGTGAGTTAGCTATGGAGACTAGCTATCGGATGGATGGGTATGTTGTATAGGGGTAACTAGGATGTAAGGATAGCCTGTATGGCTAGATAGCATGACAGGAAGTAAGGAAATAGAATAAGTATGTGTAGGTAAGGTTGCTTGCTTGGAAGGATAGCTTGGATGGTGAGATTGTTTGTTCCAGTAGTTATCGATATAAGTAGAAGTTATTGTGAAGGAATGTGTGATTAGAAACCAACGAGATCTGGAGAGATGACATGCCTAAGAGTTATGGAGAGATGTCCATGCTAATGGCTAGTGAGAGTATTCGAGGTAGACCAGGTTCAACTAGCGTACAGTAACCAGCCCAGTGATGAGAACAACTAGCTTGGACAGATGGGATTAGACCAATTCTCTTACTTGGGTTAGGTCACTTGCTTGGATAGATGATCACTCAAACTATTTCTTGGAGGTATGGATTATAACCAGCCCAATAGCAGCACGAGGTGTATAAGATGCTCGAAATTAACTAATTCAGCCGCGACTGCTTAGGTGGTGAAATGGGTGCTGATGCTACTTCCATTTGGTAAATACGGTCGGGATCTCGATCTTTCATGTATGAAAGTGGGAAAGTACGGACCGAAGGTACTACCAATGATCTCTCCTATCCTAGTCTTTACTACTTATGCTTCTTCCCTTGATGTTGGAACCGACCGCTACTTGTGCTACTCCTAGATCAACTGTTGCTGGATACCCTATATTGATCTGCTAGGTTTCGGTACCCTACATGGTCTAGTCCAACTCTACCTTGGCTTGGATGGTTGGCTTTGACTTTGGTGGCTTGGCTTATGGCTGACCTAGATCTAGGTTTGGCCCACTATTGACTCCCACCCACAACCGATAGTAGCTTTATGTTTGCTGGCTAAGGAGATATAACTAATAAAGGCGATGCTGGTCTTGGATCTTGATCTGTACGAGATGCTAGCTTTGGATTTCTTCTATATACATTATTATCTGCACAATCAACTGGATCAATTCTGATTTACCTAAAGACACTGTTGGGTCAACTCCCTTTTAAGATAGGTTCAGGTTAAGTAAATTCAAATGGCTACTGGTATTGACCTAATTACTTTCATTCAAGAGTGAGCAGTCATAAGTGCCATAAGAAGATAAGGACCAACTACTACACCTTCTAGGTTATGGATGCACTTTCAAGTTACTCATCTGGCTGGCATTGAACTCATTTGGTGGGGGGGGGAGGGGGGTACAAGAAAGAATGGAAGAACAAAGAAAGCATGATCCAGATTTAAACAGGAACGCAACAAAATACAGAGATAACCATATACACAAATATGCAGCGGAAATAATACTTC